>VYZT01050076.1:3783-50764 GCA_013400735.1 Pomatostomus ruficeps | reverse complement strand
TGAGCCCTCCTGGTGCCATCCACACCCCCCCCCCCGCAAGGGCGGTCGGGGCAGTTGGGTCACGCCGGCTTTGGGCAGCGCTGCTATCCGGGAAGGTGCTGCAAGAAAGCCGTAGAAGAGATGATACTCCACCCAAAAGGTGTTTGGGCACTGGAACAGGCTCCCCAGGGAAATGGTCACAGCACCAAGCCTGACACGGTTTCAGGAACTATTTGGACAATGCTCTCAGGCACATGGTGTGACTCTTGGGGATAGTGCTGTGCAGGGCTGGGAGTTGGATTAGATCCTAGTGGGTCCCTTTCAACCCAGCTTATTCTGCGACTCTGTGATACAGATTTTCTGTGTGATACAGTGTAACTATAGACTATAGTGTAATTATATAGTGTAATTATAAACTATAAAACAACAGATTTTCTACTTTTTTTTAGAAACCAGAAAGATTGATAAAATGCATTTTACCTTAATCAGAAGTTCCAGTGCTGAAATTTTACATTTTGCTGCTCTCTCTTTTGTATAGACACTAAGACAAATTTGCTACAAAGGGAAGAAATTTGAGATTACAATACTTGTAAGTAAAGATGGAAATTCAAAGATAACAACATTCCTTTACCTCCTTTTCAAAAAGGCTAAAACATTATCTAGTCCTGGAAATGGCTTCACTGACAGTAATGCACCACTGTCTGACATAGCAATAAATCCCAGCTCAAGCAAAGAAATTGCAACTTCTGCAGTAAAAGACACACAGCAATTTTTCTACCTCAGTAGTATCAGTCTTACAATAAGTAGTTACTAATTTGAGATCAGAAACTTCAGTGGTGCAGTCAAGCATTTCTGTGCAAAGCAGCATAGAGCTATTCAGCAACCCAGACTCCGGTATCCTCAGGTATGATAGTCGTGACCAATTTCTATATATATTGCAAGAGTAACAACTTCTCAGAAAAAATTTTTTTAAAACTAATATTTAAAATTAACCACTGCTTAGAGAAACATTTTTAAGTTTATGCTTAAAATTATCACTTTAGTTTGTATAAATTAGAAGTTACAACTATTATTTCCAATGAAAAGAACTAATCTTCAGAATCAATACCTACTATATTCTAAAAAGTTAATAAAAGTAAGTCTATAGCTAAACAAACAATTCCACACTGCTCTGTAGTATGAATTACACTTTATGTCAAACAAATTATTTCAGCTCTAACAAGAGCACTAGAGATGGACAAGGCTGACTGGGAGGGTCGAAGTATAGCTATGAATGTTATGACATGATGCCCACCAGACTTGTTTCAACTATCTGGCAAAGGCACTTTTAGGAAGTAATTTTTGTTTACCTACCTTAATATCACAGGCATAAGGATGAATTTTGTCACCAACTTTTTCCATAAAGACACAAAGAAACTTCAATGCTTCTTCCCTGCAATCTCGAAACTGAAAAAATTAAAAAAAAAAAAATTTGAAGTGTCTGGCTTGCTGTTCATATAGCACTACTTAAACACTACCTTAAAGTTTGCCAACTTACCTCCTCGATAGGGAGGGACCTGTGGATGAAGACGAGTAAGCCATGCTCCTGGGAGAACACCAGGGACAGGTGCAACGCTGCAGGGAGGCAACGGAGCCATGGGACGGTTGGTTTCATGCACTGCACTCAGCCCATCCCCTGATGCAGAAGGGCGCCCTGACGCCTTGGGCACGACTGACGCTTGTTAGCAGAAAAACCACAACGAAGTGTGGGTGCTACTGACCTCCCAATGGCCTCGGGGCCCGGGCCTGGAGCCTGCCCCTGCTCAGGGCCGAGGGAAAGCCAACCTAGGGGCAGCTCAGCACAGAGGGGCCCGCACCGAAGTGCTTTTACAGAGGTGAATTACCCCCGGTTATCCGGGGCAAGAGACCCCCCCTCCCTCGGAATCCACCTTTATGGCACCCCAGTGACACAGAGCACGGGATGCGGCACGGAGGAGCCGCCCCGCAGGAGCACCGGCCTGGTGCGTGCGTCCCGGCGGCGCCAAGCCCTCCCCACGCCCCGCTCAGATCCCCCCGCCTGGGCCGGGCCCGCGGGCGCACCCTGCTCGCCGCTGACCAGGCTGGCCACGCAGGTCTCGGCCAGGCTGCGGAGCAGGCTGTATCCGTGCAGGGCGCTGCCGGCCGCATCGCCGGGCTCCAGGCAGCGGTGCAGCTGCAGCAGACACTGCTGCACTCCAGCCATGCTGCCCCGGCCCCGCCGGGAACGGGGACAAGGAAGCGGGCAGGAAGCGCCCGCCTCCCGCCGCATCCAACACCAGCCGGGGGGACGCGGACTGCTGAGCTCGGGCCGGAGACGCGCTCCGTCGGACCATTCCCAGCGGAATAAGGGCCGGCGGCAGCGAAGAGCGTTTCGGGCGTTTTTATGTCTCTCGTCGCAGGACGGGCTCAGGGTATGCACATGCAGAATGACAGAATGGGTCGGGTTGGAAGGGACTCCAGTGGGCCACCTGGACCAACCTCCAGTATCTTCAGTAACGGAGACTCTACACTCTCTCTGGGCAAACTGTTCCAGTGCTCGGTCACCTGCCAGTAAAGAAGTTCGTCCTCACATTCAGATGGAACTTCCTCAGCATCAGTTTCTGCCCCTTGCCTCTTGTCCTATTGCTTGGCACCACCGAGAAGGGCCTCGCTCCATCCTCTTGGCACCTTCGCTACAGATACTCATAGACATTGATGAGGTCCCCCCTCAGTCGTCTCTTCTCGAGACTGTACAGGCTCAGCTCCCTCAGCCCTTCGTCATCAGAGAGATGCTCCAGTCCCTTAATCATCTTTATTGCCCTTTGCTAGACCCGCTCCAGGAGCTCCGTGTCTCTGTTGTACCGAGGAGCCTAGACCTGGACAGTAACGCCGGATACAGTTCCCCCCCGCCCCGTCTCAGGGAATGGACTGCTCCGACCTCCCCACGCCTCCCTGCAGCCCCAGTTTTGCCGCGAAATTCGGTAAAGTGCGGGCGGCTCCACTCTAGGTTGCCGGGGGGGAGGCGATGTGCCATTACTGAGGGCAGCCTCTGTCTCGTACCACAAATAGTCACCTGCATTACAATTGTTTCTCTGTTGTAGCAGGTCGAGCGGGACGCGACCCTTATTCGGGGGTCCAGAGGACTCATGTCCTTCTTCCTTTCCTTCTCGGTTCCGCCTCCCCCCTTTCGGCCTCCGCTGGGCGCTCCCGTTACGATCGCGCCTCGGCATTGGCCAGAAAGCCCGGGAGAGCGCGCTCACGCCGCTGGCTTTGGCGCGGAGTGCGGCGGGCTCTGTGGGGCTGTACAGGTGGGTGGGGGCACCGGACGGGGGTCGCGGCTGGCGAGAGGAGGAAGGGCAGGGAAACCCGCCCGTCGGGGCCCGGCCGTGGCGGAGTGTCTGCCGCGCTCATTCTTCTCGCTGATCCCCTACCCCCAGGTAGGACCGCCGCGGGAGCCGCAGCAGCGCCATGTCGTCGCCAGCCTCCACTCCCAGCCGCCGTCGGGGCAAGCGCGGCCGGGGCAGCAACCCCCCGACTCGTAAGTGCTGCGGGGGGAAGGGCCCGGCGGGGTGCGCCCGCCTGCCCCAGGGGTGTTCTCCCAGTCCCTGCCTCGGTCCGCCTGGTGTGGAGGCCTGGCTTTTGTAACTCCGGCTCGGGGTCCGCTTGTGTCTTGCAGCACAAGATGCTCGCTCTCCTCCTTCCCAGAAGCGTCGGACGGACGACTCCACCTCCACCGGGGACCTGCAGCCCATGCCCACGTCCCCGCCAGCCGACGTGCAGGGCCCTGGCGCCGCCGATGCGCTGTTCTCCAGCCCGCCGCAGTTCCGCCACTCGGGTACGCCGGGGCTGGGGCGGCTCCGTAGCCATGCGGGCCCCGGGGAAGCAGCCCGGGGGGTCGCCCGCACGGCCGTGCGGCAGGCCAGCCTGGGGAACGGATCCGGCTGGAAAACACTCGAGGGAAAAATGAGTGTTGTCTCATGTTTCTCATTTGAACTTAGTATAGTGAACACTCCAGGAGTGCAGTGTCTGGGGTGCGGATCTCTATCGTAGCTTCCAGTTAGCATGGAAGTATGTATCAGGGATTATACTTCAGTTTTTAAAATTTATTTATAGAAAGAATGATGTAATAAAACTACTAGCACAGAAAGAACTAGGTTGTTTGCCACAGAAAGCCTTTCTTGCTTATATAGGATTGTTTTTAACTCCAGTAGCTGTTAGTTGTGTCACTTGATTTACAGCCCCCAAAATACTAAAATTCTGCATGTTTTTATGCTTGAAGTCAAATGTAGTCTTAAAATGCAGTACTGCTGTAAAGTTTTCTAGGGAAACTTTATTAGAGTTTGGGATCTTTGAGAAGAGCTGTTAACGCAAAGAAAAGTTCTAGGTAGACTGGCAACGTTTTTATTGCATGTTTTGACAAAACATTGGACTTGATTGATATTACTCATTTCATGACAGTAAAGGAACAACAGGGCAAATGTAGAGCCTGAATTTCAGTCTGCTCTAAACGTAAAATGTCTTGATAATCATTACAAAACACTTCCTTTTGTAGCTATTCCTCTTGACTTTGACATCAGTTCACCTTTGACTTATGGCACACCCAGCTCCAGGGTAGAGGGTACCCCACGAAGTGGTGTACGAGGAACTCCGGTCAGGCAGAGGCCGGATCTCGGGTCTGTCCGTAAAGCCAGACAAGTGGATTTACACTCGGATGGGGTAGGTGGATCTCACCCCTTGTATCTGACAACTTCCTTTTAAACATATATTTTTATATATATATTTGTATATGCTTAATTTGTTTTCATGCAGCTGGCTGAGGATGTAGCAACTGAGCAATCTCTTGGACAAAAGCTTGTTATTTGGGGAACAGATGTTAATGTGGCCTCATGCAAAGAAAAATTCCAGGTGGGTTTTGTTTATTCCCTTTTTTTAAATGAAAGGCTAGTTTGATTTAAACAAATGCTAGTTAAATCTGATATGAAGTAGGTATTTGTACTGCTAAATTCTTATCTTTCTTGTCTATCCCTCTTTTACCTCTAACATTCAGAGATTTCTCCAGCACTTTATTGATCCACTGGATAAAGAGGATGAAGACATTGGCCTGGATCTTAATGAGCCACGCTATATGCAAAGACTTCAAGAGGTACTTGTAATGCAGTGAATTCAACTTTTCTTTTTTCAGTCTTGCATGCCATTGAGCTAAAGATTTCCTAACTCCCTTGCAGATTAATATGGTTGGGGAACCATTCCTGAATGTAAATTGTGA
Source organism: Pomatostomus ruficeps (assembly GCA_013400735.1). Lineage (NCBI taxonomy): Eukaryota > Metazoa > Chordata > Aves > Passeriformes > Timaliidae > Pomatostomus > Pomatostomus ruficeps. The sequence continues at coordinate 45,522 of VYZT01050076.1, read as the reverse complement.
CCATCTAAGATCATTTGATGAAAATCTCTACAGGCAACTGATCTGCTATCCTCAGGTGAAGCAGTGTACTTGTTTTCTGGCTTTCAGGTGGTTCTTTCATATTTCTGGGTTTTAAAATGCTTGTTTAAGTGCAGTGCATACTGTGTGTGTTCGGTGCAATCTCAGTAGCTACTTTATTTTACTGAATTTAAAATGTCTTGTTTCACAGTAGATGATCGTAGAAACAAATGAGTACCTCATGCATGCAAAGGTAGCTGGAGAAGTGCAATATCCAGAGTCTTGTACTTCCCTCCCACCCCTTGCAACACTCAAGCGAAGGAATAAATCTGATTTGAACACCAAGTTTTCTGTTATGCACGAAAATGCTCAGTTGGCATAACTTTTAGTAATTTCTGGCTAATCAGCAGCACATAAAATGCTTTTTGCAAAATTCCTTCATTCTATGATTTAACTTGTAAGCTGTTTCTAACAATTTTATACAGGAAGTTATCCCAACATTTGACATGGCTGCCAACGAGATCTTTTTTGATCGTTACCCTGATTCAATACTAGAGCATCAAATTCAAGTAAGGCCATATAATGCACTGAAGACCAGGAATATAAGAAATCTAAACCCTGAAGGTAAATTTTTTGTTTACCGTGTTAGAAAGGAATCTTAAAGATTTTCATAAACTTAGTGAATACTAACATAGAATTACATTAAGACTAGAGAAAACTGTACTTGTGGTCCATCCAGTCCAATGTCTTCCATTCATGTCTGTTTCAGAAGTAAATGCTTTAGAGCCCAAATGCAGAATAATCTATCCAAAAAGGAAATCTATCATCAATGACTCATGTGCTTAGTTCTGCAAATGCAAAGGACTCTTTTCTTTTGTATATGTACTCCTGTAAATTAGAATATTTGTACTATGCATTTATGATTTTTTTTGCTCAAACAAAATAGTTGTAACCTAACAGTGTCTTCCTCCTGCCTAAAAACTATTGTATCATGAAATTTTGAAGGTTATTTAAATTTTAAGAGTATGAGGTCATGACATGAGTCTCTATATTTTTGTAGACATTGATCAACTCATCACCATCAGTGGCATGGTTATCAGAAGCTCCCAGTTAATTCCTGAGATGCAGGAAGCATTCTTTAGGTGCCAGGTTTGCGCTTTTACCACCAGAGTGGAAATTGACCGTGGCAGGATTGCTGAACCATCAGTGTGCAAGAACTGTAACACAACACACAGTATGGCGCTGATTCACAATAGGTCCATGTTCTCTGACAAACAGATGGTATGTTGGCTTAGGTAGTGGCTAATAGTGGCTAAAATGAAACAGTTGCTAGTTGTTGCTCCCTCACCCTCCTAAAATCATCAGTAACATTAATTATGTATCTTGAGATTTAATGCTTTGAAAAGAAAAAGTGCTTTTGAACGTGGAAATGGCTGAAACAACTTTGTGAAACAGTAAGTCTGCTCCGGAGAAGAAATGTATTAGGAGGATGAAATGAAGTATGTACACTTCTTAATATTTCTGTATGGAAGCCCCTTTATATACAGTATGTCCACTTCTGTCTAGACTAGGTGAGCCTTGTTTGTAGCAGCATTTTAGCCCTGCCAGTAGCAATCAGCAGAATTCTCATTTTCATAGTCTCTTTTAATCAGTAATCAGTTTTCCTTTTTAGGTGGGGGTATTTTGTTCTTGAGCAGTCTTCCTGGTTCAAAATGACTCTGAAGACTCTGTTAATACAAAATCCTGTTGTATGCTCTGTGGAAAAGCTTTACTTTTTTGCAACTGAAACTTAAGTGGTGTTTTTGCTAGATCAAACTGCAGGAGTCTCCTGAAGATATGCCAGCTGGACAGACCCCGTATACGGTTGCGCTCTTTGCTCACAATGACCTTGTTGATAAAGTCCAGCCAGGTGACAGAGTTAATGTCACAGGTAAAATCTGGGTTGAGTATTTCCATTCTTTTTCATTGATCTTAACTGTGTTTAAAGGGACCTGATGGGATGCACTTACAAGTGCTGAGGGAGCTGGACACTTTCTTTGTAAGGCCACTCAGTTACCTTTGAAAAGTCATGGGGACTGGCTAAAATACTAGCAAAAAAGCCAATGTCACTCCCTAGAGTGAAGAGGAGACCTGGGAAACTGCAGACCAATCAGCTTCATCTTGAGCCCTGGGAAAGGTGGTAGAGCCAATAATCCTGTAAACCTTTTCTGATGGGGACAGTGTTGTACACCCTCAGCAAACTTGCAGACGAAAACAGAACTGGAAGGAAGCAGTGCTCAACAGACCATGACTGGTGCAAGCATTCTCCTGGGCTGCATTAGGAATGTTGCCAGCAGGCTGAGGGAGTACTGGGTCCAGTTGTGGGGTCTTCCAGGGCAAGGTAGATGTGAACATACAGGAGTGAATTCAGCAAAGGGCTATGACAATAGTACATGGAAAGGCTGAGAAAGCTGGTACTGCTCATCCTGGAGAACAGAAGGCTTGGGGGAATCTTAGCAGCATGTTTAGAAGCACCTGATTTGGTGTGGGTGAAGGGGTGGTAGTGTCAAGACAACAAAGCCAGACTCTTCTTAGTGATGGCTAGTGGCACACAGAGGCCACAAGCTGAAATACAGGCAATTCCAGTTAAAAGTAAGAGCTTTTTTACTGTTTATGTGGTTGAGCCCCATCACAAGTTGCCTGGCGAGGCTGTGTGTGGAGTCTTTGTCCTTAGAGATACTCAAAACCTGACTGGACACAGCCTTGAGCAAGCAGTGGACTCCAGCTGACTCCAGTTTGAGCCTATGGTTGGACTAGACAATCTCCAGGCTCTCTGACCTTGATTCTTTCATACTGAACCTGTAGCTTAAGAAGAGGCAGGATCTTAAATAGTGTCTGCAGTCAGGAGATTGATAATGTAGAGTAAGTCTTGTGATACTGCAGCAATGTTTTATAAACCACTTTGCTTTAAAACAACTGCTGTAAAAAAACCAAGCTGTTTGATATGCATTAGAAAGCGGCTATTAAACTTGGCACTTAAAAAAAAGGGGAAAGGCTGACTGGAGCAGGAGTTTCAAAATCATCAAGCCTTAATATTTTTTTCAAAAATGCTTTCATTGTTGCGAACACTTGTGCTAGGAATGTAAAACACATATGTTTATCTGCAAAAACAGGGTCTAGATGACTGAAATACAACTTCTTTTCTACACAAGAAATAAGTGACATAGTGAGAAATAAGATGACAAAGTACTTAGGCTGTTGAGACAAGCTCTACTCTTCAGGGAACTTGTAAAATTTTAAGGGTTTTGAATTACCATATTTCTCTGTATCTAATACTGTGATTGAAATTTTCCTTTAGGTATCTACAGGGCAGTCCCCATTCGAGTTAACCCCCGGGTCAGCAGTGTAAAATCTGTGTACAAGACCCACATTGACGTCATACACTATCGCAAGACAGACTCCAAACGGCTGCATGGTGTGGATGAGGAAATGGAGCAAAAGAGGTTTACAGAGGAGCGTGTGGAAATGCTCAAAGAGCTTTCTAAAAAAGCAGACATATATGAGAGACTTGCTTTAGCATTGGCTCCAAGTATCTATGAGCATGAAGATATCAAAAAGGTGAAAAGTTCTGTATTTCTCTTGTAATACATGTATTTAGGTGTGTATATATTTGTAATTATTGTTTTCTGTTAAAGTATCTTGAAGCTTAAAAATCCAAATATCTGTATCTTGAGCAGTCTTAAAATGTTATGGTCTTCTCAGGGTGGAGTTGGTTGTAAATGTATCAAAATTCTTTTCAAGCTATTAAGGAGTGTTCATTAGAGGGAAGATAACTGAAAAGGTAGGAAGGCAGCAGAACTGGGAAAACTTAATTGCAGGATGCATCTTGGACATTTCTTAGTTTAGTTTACTGATTATCAAAGGAAGATAAGTAGCTGTAACATAATAAGTGCTTGCTGAAAAGAGGCATCCACAAGAGAAGAGTAGCTTTAAAATGATACTTGGTTGACTCTGAATTACGGAGTATCAAAACATTTACTTAGATGTATCCAAGAAAGGACTGTTGCAATAGTGTCAACTGAGGTATGAGAACATTGTAAAAACTGCAGTCAGTAGCAGGTCTCAAGGTATTGTTAGACATCAAACACTCCTCTTCCAAGTATATTCCTTTCAGGTTTTTTTAAATAGATTTATATATTATTATAGTTCACAGGTTTCTGAAAGTATAATTCAAAACCATACAATGATTTACTTATGAAATGGAAATACAGTAATGTAATATTCTTTCCATTTGTTGTTAACCTTCTCAACACACTAATGAAGGCACATCAAGTCTAGAGGGTGGAGTTGAGGAAAGCTAAGGACCCTTCAGATTCTTCAGGTTCCAACCAAAATCTGGTTATAATGACATATAAAATTTGTCTTTAATGCTTGAAACCCAGATGCATTGAGCTGTGTTAATTTTAGCAGTGTTTGTTTTACAGTTGTTTCAGTTGAAGTTGGATTTGCTCTGTTACATCTATACAAGAAGTGATGTTTTCATTTTTATAGGGTATTCTGCTTCAGCTTTTTGGGGGTTCAAGAAAGGATTTTACTCACACAGGAAGAGGGAATTTCCGTGCAGAGATCAACATTCTTCTCTGCGGTGATCCTGGTACTAGCAAATCCCAGCTGCTACAGTATGTGTATAACCTGGTTCCTCGAGGCCAGTATACTTCTGGCAAAGGCTCAAGTGCAGTTGGTCTTACTGCATATGTGATGAAGGATCCAGAAACACGGCAGCTGGTTCTTCAGACAGGTGCTCTAGTACTTAGTGACAATGGCATTTGCTGCATTGATGAGTTTGATAAAATGAATGAAAGCACAAGGTCAGTTCTACATGAAGTAATGGAACAACAGACACTCTCCATTGCAAAGGTAAATGAAACTCAAGTACTCCTAGAGGCTTTTGCTTTTGCTTTACTCACAGGCTTTTGCAATGCAGTTTTTGACTACAGAACCCATCTAATAACATTGGTGATCTCATGAAATCAGAGGGAGGTTTTGGTGACATATAGCTGCAGCTGGTTTCAGAAAAGTTTTTTCCTTTTGACAGGCTGGAATTATTTGCCAATTGAATGCTCGTACATCTATCCTAGCAGCAGCTAATCCTATAGAATCACGGTGGAATCCGAAAAAGACTACTATTGAAAACATTCAGCTTCCTCATACGCTGCTGTCAAGGTACTGAACTGCGTTGCATGTGTCATTTTTAAGAGATGTTACACCTCCTCTTCTGAAGATGATTACATATATTAGAATAGAACAACTGTGTTGTTCACAGCCTAATGGAAAACTTTTATTGCACATACTTCAAATGCTGTTCTTACAATTTCTTTGTGAGCACAGAAGTGCCTTTTGGTATTTACACGTTGACTTTGACCATCAGGTGTGATAAGATCTGTAGGATCTCTTTTATTTAATTCTATGTTGTTGTTTCATAATCATCTCCCAGAAAAGAGCTGTTCCAAAACTTGGGATATTGATAACTTTCACAAAAATTCAGGATGCTTTTCTTAGCTCTGTAAAGCTTTTTAAGTGAAACACTGATGATCAGGGAACTTGCAGCAGAGGTGGTAGAATCCTAAGATCTGTGCCAGCTTCATGCTGCTCTGTAAAATTCATCTGGGGAGGGAGGTAGCAGTGCTAGTCAGTCATTTGCAGTAGCTGTTAGAACCACATTTAGTGCTTGCTGACAGAAAATTAAACTATGCCTGAAGATGCATCTTCTAAGAATTCCCAGATGAACTGGGAATTTGAAGTATACTCATGGTATACTGGATATCCTGAGAACACTTATGGCTTAAATTTCAATTAAGAGCTGCTTACTTTAGCCACTTAGTGACAAATGGTACACCTTAGTGCACGTGTACTGGATGAAACTAGTGGATCTCAATTCCACCATTTATTGGATTTAAGCTTAAAAAGTAAATGATTGGCTGGCTAAAAATGCATTATCCATGTCTGCTTGTAGTTGAGACTAGTTGAATATATTGTTTGTAAAATTATAAACCATTTTCTTGACAATTAAACTGCAAGTGCTTTTTCAATTATTTATAATTTATTTAGTTACATTTTTTTGCTGTTGCCTTTCAGAGCAGTATCTTTAGCAGCAAGTTGTTCTGTGCATTTGTTGTGTGTATGGGATTTTTTGTTTGTGGTGGGTGCAGCTTTTTGGGGGGGGGTGGTGGATTTTTTAAGGAAACAAAAGATGTCAGCCTTGAACATGGAATCTGAATTTTGTAGAATGTACCTCACTTTCAAAATTTCAAGTCCATAGGGTGTAAGCAAATCCATTGTGCTGTTCTGTACCTTGAGAATTCTAGAAAATTTTTCTTTCCAGTGTAAGAAAGCAATTTCTACTTAGCGTAGGAATTAACAGTCTAGTAACTCCTGCCTGTACTTGTTAAGTCAAACCCTCGTAAACCAAGTACCTAAATGACAAGGAAGTATGCACACTAATGCTGGGTCATATCCCACTCAGATTTGACTTGATCTTTTTGATGCTGGATCCACGTGATGAAGCTTATGACAGACGCCTTGCTCGCCATTTGGTTTCACTGTACTACCAAAGTGAAGAAAAGCTGGAGGAGGAATACATGGATATGGCAGTATTGAAGGATTACATTGCGTATGCTCGTAGTTATGTAAATCCCAGATTAGGTGAAGAAGCAAGCCAAGCCCTTATTGAGGTAAAGGAATTGCTGCTAAGAATGTTTAGAGTCTTTCCTGACTTGTCAGAAGTGGTGAAATTCCCTAATATGTATGCTGTCTATATAACAAATTTCTGTAAGATCCTTGAAAAAAAAGCGTCTCTAAAGGAAAGAGGGATCAGATGGGAAGTCATTCTGCCTTCTAATGTTTAGCTTTCAGATATGTTGGTTTGGTTCCATCACATAAAACACATGAAATTGTACTGAAGCAAAATAAATGTGTCATCATAGACACAAGTACGGCTATATGACGCTAGTCCAAAATTCTTAAAATGGTTCAAAACTTGATTCATTACCATGGCTTAATTGCTTTATAATGGAAAGAAGTTATGTGATGTGGTTATTCATCACTGCAGAAGAATTGTGAAGGTGTGTAAGCAGAAATACGTTATTTGGAATGGCTTGCCAGAATTGCTCATATTCTGAAATAAGAGGTGGGGCATGCAGGGGACCGAAAAGGAATTAATATGCCAAGATGTACTGAAATACTGAATGACTACCTCCCTTCCAGGCGTACGTGGAGATGAGGAAGATTGGCAGCGGCAGGGGAATGATTTCCGCATACCCCCGGCAGCTGGAGTCCCTGATCCGGCTGGCGGAGGCGCACGCCAAGGTGCGCTTCTCGGAGAAGGTGGAAACAATTGATGTGGAGGAAGCAAAGCGCCTCCATCGGGAAGCACTGAAACAATCTGCCACTGATCCAAGGACTGGCATTGTGGATATATCCATTCTCACAACAGGTTTGTGCTTCCCTAGCGTTAAAGCAGGGCTGCCGTAGGGATTTTTTAAGTTTTAAAATGTAACTGTCCTCCTTAGCTGATTGTTAAAAGGCATTTTCTTTGCTTTTATAAGGAATGAGCGCAACAGCTCGTAAACGGAAAGAGGAATTGGCTCAAGCCTTAAGGAAGCTCATCCAATCAAAGGGTAAAGCACCATCTTTGAAGTACCAACAGCTTTGGGATGATCTCCGAGCACAGTCTGATACAGTAAGTTTCTTGCTTTGTTTTTACATTTCCGTTCATTTTTAAAAGCGTTTTTTCCAAATGAACATTCTTGTCCTCATATCACATTATGGAAGGAAATGGATTTCTGTTTGCATGACTAGAAAGCCAATTCTGTTACAGACAAATGAGTTGAATCTGCTGTATCTTAGTTTATTATAGTTTCTGGAATTAGCAAACTCAGCTTCAGGGTCCCACGCCAAGCTTCAAATTTCAAATAGAACAAATGAAAACTTCAAATAAAAGTATTAGAAAATCTGTAGAAAGTATGGCATTTTTAGTATGTTTGAAGTATTCTCCCTATCTTTATTTGACTTGCTCCTTTTCTTCAAGGCTGTCACGAAGGAAATGTTTGAAGAAGCACTTCGTGCCTTGGCTGATGAGGACTTCTTGACTGTGACTGGAAAGACTGTGAGGCTGCTGTGAGTTACCCTGTGCTTGAGAGCTCGCTGTCATGACTTGTTCTTGGCATTACTCAAGACAGTGTCAGTCTGTGAGATCTTTAAGATTTGGGACTATCATATGCTGTGACAGGCACAGCCTTTTCCTGCCAGCCAACTGTCACAGCTTCACTCTGCCTTACTCTATTGCCACTCTGCAATTTTCAAGGTTTGGGCTATCTATCATTTGCTATGACAATGGTAGTCAAGATTAACTGGCTTTCTGTCATTAAAAGATACTATGAAATACCTAAAAAATCCCCATGTCAATAATGGTATTTACATTTTAGCTAAATGTAATTACTAATATGTCAAGGGCTCTGTGTTTTTTGGGGTTTTTTAGAGCATGCTAACAATATTGCCTGTATTTCCAATTGAATTGTAAAAAGTCATATTAAATGACTTTTTAATAACTGCAATTTTTACTCTTAGTATTGCTGTAAGCTGAAATAAAATTATTTGACTTAAAAGGACTCTTTGTGTTCATTTCAAGTACAAATCCGCCTATCCTGTGCTGAGCACTTTCCAGTCTAGAATTCTACAATTTTTTGGAAGTTCTTTGTGAGAGCATGAAAGGAGCTTTGCTTTTTGTTGTTTGGTTGTTTATTTGTTTTTGTTTGTTTGTTTTGTTTGACCTGAGTGTACTGTGGAAGTATCCTCAATGTAAAAAAAGTAGATACATTCTACTTGAAACCACATTTCTTTACTTCAATTTTAAGTTTGACTGGATAAATTAAGGTAACCACCTTTGGTATAATGACATATAATCAGCCCTGAAAGAACAAGGTCTTGTACCTTGTTTACAATAATATCCCCAAGTGCCTGGTATTGGTGATTTTTTAATAGAAAAATACAATGCTATGTTGACCTTCCTCAGCTATACAAATCAGCACAACTGCTTTATGTGGTCTATTTTATTTAAGTGCAATGAGCAGGTCAGAATCCTTGCATAACTGCCAAACTTGAAATTGGATGTTACTGAGAAATAGTCCAAACTGTACTCTGCCTTCACTTCATGAAGAGGGAAAAAAATAATGATGAAGTTATCTTGGATTATAGTCAGTGTTCATCCTAAAAAATGATGAGTCTTTAATCATTAAACATTCCTGAGACAGATGTTTACGTTATAGTTATCCACCCTTCTTACAGTTGATGAGATAAAAAGTCACATATCCAAGATAATGATCAGAAATAGTTTTTTGTAAGACACGTTTACCACAGGATCTTATGGGGAGAAGAACCCAGTGGCAACACATTGTGAACTGAGAAAAACCTTGCTGAAAGTAAGTGCCTGCACAGCAGGCATAAGGATGCCCTAGACTTTTCAGAACAATGGCATTTAACATGACCATTCCAGGCATCTTCTATCTACTGATCATACTGAAAGTAGTCACATTTGGGTATGCTATGAATTTTCAGGTATGCCTGAGAGTTCAAGGGGAAGGTTAAGTTTTTGGCCTCCAGAGACATGCCAAGAAATGGAATAATAAATTTTGCTAGTTCTACTCATATTTTCTTCCTCATCCATGAACACACAGAAGATGTGAAGAAATGAGAAAGCCTTTTTGCACACTGTGAGGTGCTCAGTTAACGTTCAAGACACAACAAATTTTAGTGTAATTGGACACTGAGATCTAAAAATCAGCACTTGATGTGCAGCTCCTGGAAGGGTCAGGGGAAAGTGCGCCATAATGAAACACTTAATGTCTGGAGAAGGACCAGAAGAAATTTAAAAGGTGTTGGGGGAAGTCAGTCAACCAGTGAGACGCTCAAGGTTATCTCTGAAGCTCTAACACAAATGTGGCAGGCATTTGCCTCTTAAGGGCAGCTCTGCAAAATGGAAGTAGGAGAGAAGTCTGAGGAGCTCAATTATAACCTGCACACAGGCCATAGCTAAAAGACATGGATGCTGTAGGGTGCTTTCTAGGACACAGACTGGGGAGGAAAGAGGTGACAGCTTTTAGCTGTAAACTTAAATTGACCAGTGCAGCTCATCCTACAGCTTCCTAAAGATCATTAGTGAAAGAAGCTCCTATATATCTGGGCAGGGGTCACAGATCCCTGGATCTGATGGACAGCTGAGGAAGAACAAGCATTCCTAAAATATTTCCACTGTGTGATCAAGACACACTAATTCAGATCTCTAACCATCATTCATCCATTGTGTGATTTTGGATGCTGTAGCATTAATTTTCTTCACAGTGACTGGCATGGGGCTGTGTTTTGGATTTGTGCTGAACACGGGGTTGATAATACAGAGATGTGTTTGTTATTGCTGAGCAGGGCTTGCACAGAGCCAAGGCCTTTTCTGCTTCTGGTATTGCCGTGTCAGTATGGGAGACTGGGAGGACACAGCAGGGACAGGTGACCCCAGCTGACCAAAGGGATATTTCAGAGCATATTACACCATGCCCAAGATATAAAGCGGTGGGGAATAAGGAGGAAGGGGGGGGGGAACATTTGGAGGGATGGTGTTTGTCTTCCCAAGTCACCATTACACGTGATGGGGCCCTGCTCTCCTGGGGATGGCTGAACACCTACCGGCCCATGGGAAGCAGTGAATGAATTCCTTGTTTTGCTTTGCTCGTGTGTGTGGCTCTTGCTTTCCCTATTAAACTGCCTTTACCTCAACCATTGAGTTCAGCTTTTTCACTTCCAGTTGTCTCCGTGTTCCTGCTGGTGGGGGAGTAAGTGAGCAACTGTGTGCGGCTTGGTGACTGGCTGGAGTTAAACCACGACATGTTGTTTTTCATTAAGCATGGAAAAATGTTATACTGCAGAATTCTCTTGCTGCTAAATTTGACTTACGCTGTCCAGAAAGTCAACTGTTGCAGCAGAGGATTGACTTATATGGTTATATAAACCTGATTTAGGTAGTAAGGACAGGGGTAGGAAAGGAGGGAGGAAAAAAATCAGTTTTACTCCAATTAGAACAAAATTAACATTTTACCGAAATAATTACACGTTTTGTGTGGTAGTGTGGATCAATTCCTGTTTGGCAAAACACTGGAGAATGCGGGCATCGATCCCGCTACCTCTCACATGCTAAGCGAGCGCTCTACCATTTGAGCTAATTCCCCCCTGCGAAGTCACTATTGGGGACTATGAAACTCTGGTCCTGTGCGAGCATTTAAAACCACAGTTCCATACATAGAATGCAGCTTTCTCTCTTGCTCTGGCCTCTCTGCTCATGAACGAAACCACGTCTAACCTTGATTCCAAAATCATAAACTTGTAGTTTTTCTTTTAGCATTTCCAAATCAAGCAGCAAGAAACAAGGCAAACTAGAATAGATATGTTTTCCAGGTGTGTGTATATAATAATAATAATAAATGTTTGCTACTTGCCGTTCGCGAAAGAAACTGCATTGTGGCATTTTGTTTTCTCGCTATAAGCATGAAATTTTATCTAAATATTTTTTTAAATATTCGCAGTGGAGTGTTTTTTACTCCCATCACAAGCAAAACCAACCGTGGAGAATGCGGGCATCGATCCCGCTACCTCTCGCATGCTAAGCGAGCGCTCTACCATTTGAGCTAATTCCCCCGCGCCTAAATGTGACATCCTGTAACTGAAGAGCTCAGCACACACAAACACAAACTGCGCCTTCTCCATGTCCCTGTTCTAACGCGGGCAGTAATCCCAGGGCAGCCTTTCTACCGCCCGACCTTCAGCTGTCTATGGTTTTGCCCAAGATGACAAACAACCTAACGCGATAAGGCGGAGTAATGTGATGAGGCGCCTCACACTAATGCGCACGACAAACTGCATGCCCTGCACCCTTCCAGTGCCACCTGACACATGCTAGATTTGTCCTTCTCCTACACTGAGGGAAATCACATCACAGATGATGCAGTGGAGTAGCTTGAGGATAGTACAAAACTTGCATTGGCCCTGATGTCCCCTCAGGAGACAACTCAAGCCTGATTAAATTAACTTATATCAGTTTCCATTAGAATTGACAAGACGACGCATCAAAGTGATCTGTGTTAAATGAAAGTATGTGGATACAAAGCCTTCAAAAGTGAAACACCCTAGTTTGTTTTTCTTTAATGGAACTAAGAAACTCAGGCTATTTTTCAGACATAGGTAAGGAAGCTTTCTCAACCAGATTAAGAAATTAGAACACTTTACTTGCCATCTTACATGAAAACTTAGCAACACTCGTAACAAATTCAAGATCACAAAACAATGCTGTCAATTAGATAAAATACGTCTAATAACGGAAAACAGTGCAGAGGTCTTTTCTCACCCTTATCTGGCTTGAGAATGAAATAAATTGTTTTTCTGTGAGCGGAATTGGTGATGCTTTAGGCCTTTTCAGTGGTGGCAGAGTGAGATGTGGTGGTGAAAAACAGGGAGAGGTACTTTGCCTTTTTCATAATGACTCGGACTGCACAGGGTAGATAAAGAGAACCATTCACAGAGCTGAACATTGAGAAACACGATATGGGAGAGATCCTGGCCACAGGCGTGTAGTGGGCCATCAGTGAGCCTAAGCTACACATGGGCCTGTGAGAAGGACTGAAACTGCTTTTGCATATTCGCTTTCCACCTCAAGTCTACTCAAGTGAGGTAGATAAAATCATCTACAATATAATGCAAGAAGCATTAAGGACAACTTTTTTTTTTTTTTAATTGTGCAGAGACTGAATTTACGTAGGAGAATATTTGAATTTTAAGAGAATGTTTGCAGCAACAATGGAGTTGTAGTTCCGCATCTTGACCTGAATCTGAATAGGAATAGATTTGGAGTACTACTTTACCTAATACAAGTTGTAACTTGCTGGTACTCAATTTTTAAATTTATTTTGTTTTGATTCGTTGCTGTCATCCAGGAAGTTAAATCCTTCAGAGAATACTACCAGTACATGTATTGTTGGATTACTGCACACACTTTGGTTTACTAGCAGGACTTACTCCTCTGCATTTAAACAGAGCCTATCAGTGTATCTATTCTCACTGTAAACTATACTTTCTTTCTTGAAATCCCAAAAGCATTCTTTGACTTAACAGCCTGTGAATAGGGCTTTAGCAATGTGCTTCGTTCTGCAAAATCAGTTAGTATGACTACAGGTGAATTTTTCTATTTCACAAATGTTCTAAGTAACTCCATATATTTAAGATGCAATACTATTTGAACAGAATTATCAAAGCAAATAAATAAAGGTAGAAGTATAAATAATTTCTAGAATATAACGTAGGAATATATTAATTAATTTGTTCTCTCCAGAAACTATCATAAACACGAACTTTTAAACAATTGTATTTATAATTTATGTATGTTTAATTAGAAAATGAAGTTGGAAAAGGAACTAAGGACTTGAAAAAAAGGAGAAGAAAAATCTCACTGTGCTTGAGTGGCTTTTAAGTGTAGACTTTCTAGATTTACAAGTTTTTTTGTATTTGCACTGTAAGAGATGTAAAAAAAATGAGTTTTCTCTCCTTCCTGAATAAACGCTAGAGGATGCCCTGCTCAGGAAAACGAGTTGTTTCATCCACGGAACATAGCAGAAAATGCTCCTCGTGTGTCAAGTGTGTCACCTGGCTTTTCAGCCATCGGGCTGTCCATATAAATTCAGAGGTGACTCAGTATCGTCAAAGAGTAGTTCAAGACAGGAATTACGACCAAAGGGGCCATGCTGTGGTTCAGCACAAGAGCAGCCGCCCCGAAGCACCTGCAGCGAGGGGAATTAGCTCAAATGGTAGAGCGCTCGCTTAGCATGCGAGAGGTAGCGGGATCGATGCCCGCATTCTCCAGCGTTTTGATCGATTGAAGCGCCGCGGTGGGAAAAGATTTTCTTTCATGAACTGTCCCTGGTTTGTGAGAGAAAATTCGCAGCAGGTAATGCAGAACACCTCACACGCCAAATAAAAGGGGAGAAGAAATGTTAATTATCAAGATTACATTTGTGCACTCTGTGAAAAATAGCTTCTTCACACACCCATCTAAACGAACGCTATATACTCTGTAGTACAGGAAAAAAGTCACTTCTGTCCCTTACCACTGCATCGAATGTGAGCATTTATTATTGCTTTTTAATGATATGAAAAGTTACTGAAATTGTCCCTGCGAAGATGTAAAAGTTTGTAGTTGTCTATAAAAATCATCAGCTGACTATTAATTACTATTTCTCCAGCTACCTTGCACCCAGTTGTAGGATGGGCAGGGCACGCTTGTTCTGAGTTCCCAGTGATATTCGGTCTCTCACAGTATCATTTAATGTCTTCCTCCAGCCATGAGAAGAAAATAATTTGCACTTTAAAAAACAAAACAGCTCAGCTCTGACCAACGCTAAAAACTTAAGTAATTCACGTTTCGCAAACGCATCTTAAAACCGATTCACTTTAATCCTTATAGAACTGCTCCAGGAAAAGGCACCATAGTTCAAAACAGCGGTCCGGCAAATGGAGAATGCGGGCATCGATCCCGCTACCTCTCGCATGCTAAGCGAGCGCTCTACCATTTGAGCTAATTCCCCCCGCGGCCTCGCCGCCCCCATTACTGACCACTCCTGCTCTCACTTCCCGGAGTAACCGCACAGCGCGCGGAAATGCGACCCGCTGTCCCCAACACAAACAAAACCTCCTCCCCCTACACAAACAAAATTTCCCCCCTCAAATCGCGGTGCCTGGGCAGTCCGAGACCTTCTAATGCCCTGCCGAAGTCACTGGTAGGCAGTGACAGCGCACAGCCTTCCAGTGAAACACAGAAACGATTCGATCTCCCTGCAAAAGCGCACTGCTTCTGGCAGCCGTACCGGGAATTTTGCCTAACGTAGGTGTGTATCTGGACTCCTCGGGGCATCAGCAGGCGCTTTGCTCAGCGGAGCTGCATCTGGGTAATATCCGGGCTGTGCTTCCAGGCAATTGCACACCTACGTTCACACCAAACAATTATTACTGCTTAAGAGAAATCTGGACATATTTAAATACTGCATATTTCTAAACCACATTTTTTCTATATGTAATCCCAAGGTGGAAGATGATCAGCTGAATGATTTTACCCTTCTCCACATTTTACAATATAAAACATATACGACTGAATATGTAGAGTTCTTCCAGTTCTTTATTTTGTGGCAATAGAGTCTGGGTCCATGTTATAAAAAGGTGGGGAAAAAAACCACCCAGGCAAATCGAACACTAGGAAACAAAGTAATAGTTCACATTATTTACCTACATCTCTCAGGAATTTTTAAGTTGTGATTTTATCACCAGATAGACAAGCACACTCACACAGACAAATACATATAAAAATTAAGAATATACAACTAAAATTTTAAAAAATATAAATTTTTACCATACTGAAAGGAGTGAAAACTCTGTTCAGTGGTTTGATTTCACAAAAAAAAAAAACCCAAGAGAGAGTTGTGAACTTTTATTACACTTAAAATATTAAATAATCTGCCTTTCTGGGAAAAAAAAGGTGTATCTGAAATGAAATTTATTAAATACCTACACTAACAGTTCTTGATTTCCCCAGGATGCTTTAAGACATATGAATCACACTGACATATAAAGATGTTTCAAATCTCTTCAATTCAATGAGTTAGTAATTTCAGAAAACAAAATAAAATTTCAGTCTTTGGTCTAACCCTAAAGACATATACCAAAAGACCCGTGCAGATTCTTCCATTAAGAAAACTCCAGAGTCTTGCCACCTACTCCCTCACTCTGATTGAAACAGCTGGCTTTGCCAAAAAAATGTTTCTCCCTCTCCTACTTAAAACTAATCAATGTGGAAAGAAGCATCTGAAATTAATTTGCAGGAGGTAATTAAGTTCTTACTGCTGGAGTTATGCTGCAGATACCACTGACATTTAAGCAAGTGGCTGAGTGAAAGCCCCACAGGTCAGTATGTCTGGCAAAGTAAGGACACTTGCTGCCCCTTCTATTCTGGGATGTTTCACATTTTACTTAGTATTCCATCTGAACAAAAACCATTTAAGTCTCAAAAACACCTATGCTATAAAACAAACAAGCAAGCAAACAGAACCATTCAAGTTGTGTCTGTATCAGGCTTGCATGAACACAGCCCAGGGAGGATGAGGGTCTCACCATGCCAGATTTTGAATGGTAAAGCATATCTACTTGGTTTAATTAAGGCCATCTCCAAGCAGGCTTACAACTGCACACAAACTGAAACTTTAATTTGTTACTAGGCACTGACAGTCTTAAGGCTTTAACATAGCAGGTAGGGTAAGACTTACTTAAAATCAAGCAAAACTCAAAACTAACCATAAATTAAGCAGTGACAAAATCAGTAAGGACAGCTATAGTATATTCAGTTCATTCTGTTAAATAGCTTACCCTTCAAGTTGATAGACATAGCATTAAAATGAAACAAGTATGTCTCTAGTTCTGTATCCAGTATTTATCCGATATTTAAAGCATTGAACGAAATGCGTTTTGGACCTCAGAGATAATTTTACTGAAAAGCAGTATCAAAATATGGAATTGGACAGCAAAATCCACACCATCCTTTGGAGAGAAAAACCCACAAACAAAAACGTGAAACCCCAACAGACAGCATCCTACCAAACACACTGTAAATCACATAAAAAGCAACACAGGAGACATGTCATGAGTCAGAAGAAACCTCCCAGACTCCCTATTTCTGTTCTTAATGGCCACAATGAAAATAGCACTTGATTTGTTGATGAAGATGTTATTGCTTGTTATTGCTTCATAAAATTTTGCCTCCATTTTACAATCATTCCTTGATTCATACCCAAAGCGCAAGACATAAACATGCCAAAGAAGTCCCAAAACATAAGAACTAACCAAAAAGAAGAAGAAAAAAAAAATAATAAACCCTAGACAGATTTGCTACTTTTAGTAATATTTGCTACTGCTGTTACCATGTTGGAGGAAAATCAGTATAGTCCATTTGGGAGGTAATATACCAGTACAAAATTCTGTAATATTGGTCAAAGAATCAGCTTAGCCAGGCATCCTAAGTAACTTCAGTTACCATTAGCAGCCACAACAGAAACTTGCAAAGGCCAACATAATTCATATTAAATATACTGCTTCTATAAGAAGTACAACACCAAAATGTTCTTTATTTACCAGACTAGCATTTAGGCTAACACTGTGCTCTCTATGCGCTAATAAGAAGACAGCGATCTCAGAGCACAGCGCTGAGCCAGATCATTTTATGCTACTCTCTGTCATCTCCCTGGGGACCACACAAAAATCACCCTCATTATTTCAACCTGTAAAATCTCAAACTTTATCGGAGAGTTGAAATACCAAGAACACATATGAGTTACCATTCTCTAAAGGAATCCATGGATTTTAAATTTCCATATAGGTTATCATATAGATTCCAGATTGGTAAAGATTTCATCCTGTTTTCAGATGGAGAAACAGGAAGTTGTACATTAATATGATTATGCATTTAGGCTTTTTACCTAGGAAAATGGCTAGACTCACATCAGAACTTAATGAGTATTTAAAAATGTTTCAACATCACAGAGCTCATGTACAATGCCCTCCTTGAAATAAACAGAATGACAATATCAAAAAATGTATTACTAATTTTACATACAAAACAACCTGTTTAATAGTAATAATAATGAAACAAGGTTGTTAAACCGTTGTGAAATTGACTATGCCTGAACCCCACTGGATCTGCAGACTTTGTCTTCCAAATCATCACTGTAAGAATCTACATTTTCTCTACATTCCCTATAAATCCACACAGGAGAGAATTTATGCTAGTTACGCCTAGGCCAGCTGGCTACCCAGCTATCACTAAAGAGCACATACAAGACTGTCCTCATGTTCATTTAGTATCTCTTCCAAGCCATGGATTGCCACAGCATAGTACACAATTTCTTTATCTTTTGGATTTTTATCCATCTTTCACTTTTCGTGCCAAAGTTAACAGGGATGAGAATGAAGATTTTTCACAGCTTAGAAGACTTAAGATTCAGATCCCTAGATTCTGTGGTTTTTACTAAGGAACAGAACTACGTACTCACTAAATGATATTTTATCCAGAATAATACAGTAGTTTTAAGAACAATAACCTCATCCAAATAAATAAATCAACAATTCATAAAAAGCCCCAAAGAACTGGTTATATGGAATGAACTGAAAAATGTATTTGGCTGCAAAGTTCAGAGACTAGAGGGTTAAGATGCACAGAACTCACTGAAGTTCAGTGTATGTTTAGCATCTGATTACTTAGGTCCATATGAAAATCTGAGAGCTTTTCTTTTATTAAATTTATACACCACCATGATATACAATAATTTTAAACAAGAATGGGGAAACCAGACTCATCGTTAGAGGAGCAGCATTCAGTGATGAGGCTACCTGCTTATAGTGGACTCAAAACACAGGCATAACATAAAACCATCAATACCATGATAAATTAAGACCACAAAAAATTTAAGATAGCACCCACCTCAGCAAGTTCTTCAACCCATGTTATCCTCTGATTTGATTCTTCCATTTCTCTCTTGGGCTCAATGTTACACTCTAAGTGAACTCTGATAAGCAGTATCAAGTGAAAGAAAACAACAGCTATTAAATTTTCACTAATGCAACACAGGATTAGTGTGGTTGCAGGTGCTGGGAACAACTGAAGGAGTGCTGAAGCCTGAGTCATGGCAGCACAGCACAGGAATAGGAAGCACCCCACAAGAACCCACAAAACCGCCCCCTCTGCTGAGGAGTCGCGCTGCCCACTGCACCTCCTCCTTCCAGCAAGCACCCCCATGACTTCAAAACTAGATTTTTTGAGACCCACTAAGGCAACTACCATGACCAAAGGCTGTGTAAAAGGCTGTGCACAAACCTCCTTCGCCTGCTTTGTCTTTCTATGGTCTCAGCCTGGACTTGCTCCAGATGACAACAGAGAAGACAGAACTCCCCTGCCCGCACGTCCACACCTTCCCGGCCTCTCAGGATTTCGCCTCTGCCCCGCCCTTCCCAGGCACAAAGTGTGCCCTGCCCTGTGCTAGAACCTTCTGTGGGTGCGTGTTTCCACCCATCCCGATGGCAACTTCCTCCTCCAGGGCTGCTGCTGTCCTCCTTTAATTCCTTTATGGATGGAGCGGTGAACAGGCACTGCTGGGAAGTTTGTCATCGTGTGAGCAGGGGAATGCTGCAGCTGTGTCTCCTCCTAAAGCATGAGGCAGCTGTTGGGATGGCAGGTAAGTCTTCAAAAGAGAAGCCACCAGCCTGCCTGTGGGTCAGTGCTTCTGTTCCCTCTTAAGCTGCCTTCTCTATCATCAGGGAGAAAAGGTAATGCTGGAAAGGGCAGATTTTTATCCTAGTTTTCCCAAACACAATGGCTGTAAGTAGCAGGAATATCAGCTGAGTGTGTATGCCTTTAAATGGACCTAAATATTTTTTTTTTCACAATGTAAATTCATAGTTAGGTTTATGCTTATGCATTTTCCTAGGCATTGCTTTGAGGGTGGAGGTTGGAAAGCAATTTAAAAAAATGTATATCAATATGCATTTAAGGAGGAGAGAATTTTAATTTTCCAACCACATTCCTGATAGTTTCTAACACTTGAGAACACAACTTCTGAATAATTTGGATATGCAATATATATTTCTCTGTCACTTTCTTTTTTCTTTTCTTGAGGAGATTATAGAACATATGGGTTATTTGCAACTGTAAAAGCTATTCCTACCTTGCAAAACAATCTCAGCTTCTGCACCTTTGACACCAAACATCAGGTTAACTGTTAGCAAGAAAAGGCAGTTGTATCAGTAAATGGTAAAACCCACCTTTGGTTTATCTGGCCAGCAGGCTTGGTGAAACTGTATAGGCTAAGTTGCTCCAACTACACCCTTCTTCCTCAGTTCCGTGGAGTCTCTGAAGTCTTGGTAATAACACATCTCCTGTGCATTTTTAACCTTGCCATTTTTGTGTGTTGCTAGATATTTTTCCTGAAAAAAAGTAAAAGAAGGAAAAAACTGAAATTCATTTATTTCTTTCAGCAAGAGCTGAGCTACTTTTATGTAGCTTGAGTTCTTCTTTTGCTAAATGTTGTTAGTAAGATTACAGCTACTTCAAGATTTTTCAAATAAATAAAAGCCTATGAAAAAATGTTAATTTTGTTAGACAACTTGAAACAAGATCAATGCAGAATCTTGTGTTGTTTACCAGTCATTTAGGATTATAGCAGCATTTGAATTGTTAGTAGCCATCTCTAAAGAACTTCCTGTGGAAAGCTTTATTTTCTCTGAATAGAAAGACAAAAATAAGATTATTTCTTTTTTTAAATCCAAATACTTTACCAGGAAGTTACTCAGGAATGCCTGGTCTAAATATGTTCCTTGTCATCACTGCTAAATAATGGAATAATGAGCGTTGGTTAGCTAACTCACTCTAAATTCCTCAAGACGACCATGTAAGCAGGTGCTTTTAGGCCCAGAGGAGCATACAAGGTGGTTCATGCTGCATAAATAAGATCATGTGAAAAATAAAGTGCCTTATTTCAGTTGGATTTTGTATTACAGTTTTCCACCTAGTATTTTCGACAGAAAACCTGCTGAAGTGCCTATGCATGTTCTAGTAGCTGCCACAGAAAATTGAATTATTTACATGACAAAGATATTTCCTTACTTCACAAGTGTTACATCATTTTCACACTGTTTTTAATCTTTTAAACAATCTACAAGCACTGAAAAACTATACACAATCAATCGCCCTCTCCTCCCCTTCAAAAATCTTGGGTTTAACTCTTGACAAGACTAGCTTTAGTATTAAAAAACAAACAAACAAACAAAAAACCACCAACCACCCAACCAAAAAAATCAGCTATAGCTTAAACATTTAGCTGGCCATAAATCCAGAGCAACTTTATACCTGCTTATTACTCTCACTTGTACCATTAGTGCTCTTAGAACTGACAGCTATATTTTTTTTTCTCAATACCATTATTCTTTCTTCCCCTTCCTATTTTCTTGTGGTTGGCACTGTCAAAAAATTGTAGCAAATCAATGCTGAAGCTTGTCAAGCACAAAGTGAATACTGCCACATAAAGACAGTGGGTTAGTTTCAGTTATTCCTAGTCTGTGTTGCCACCTGCCAAAGAATCCATCTCCAGGAATTACCGGATGTGCATGTACAGTAGCTCCAAGCCATCACATGTCAGGGTTAAGGTACATAAAATGATTCAGCATCACCAGAAGCCAGTAAATGTGAAAACAAGCCAGGCCAGTTAGAAACCAGTCAGGTGGTAATCTTACCTCCACTCAAGCTCTGATTTGATTTCTTCTTAGGCTGGTTTAAACTTGATGGATGAGTAACTTCTCCCATTCTGCTGTGGAGTGAGAAATGCAGCCCGGCTCCTAGCAAGGAACCATTGTCTGTTTTAGTGCTGACAGAGTGCAGGAACAATCTCATCTGTAAATGAAGATGTTCAAGCAATAGTCAGAAAGTCACTGGGTGGCAGATTATGGGCTATGTAATCTGGCTGTATGTGCAAAAGCAGAGAGAGTTTATGGAGAAGAGCGGAAGTGCACACTGCCATGACAAATCAGGTGGAGTTTGTAAACTCTTCTCACCCTACAGAGAACGAGAGCCAAACCCAGCTCTCTTGCTTGGTATATCACCTCACATTTCAAAGAGACACGTGAGAGGCCTCTGTGGTTAAAATAAGTAGGGGAAAGATGGAAAGTAGAGCTCAGCCACTTTGATTTGGTTCAGCTCAAAATACCTGGGTTGATCAATTACATATGGGGAAGTTTTTATAGGTGTCTTCACAGTATTTTTGTATTGGCAATAGTGTGGCCAGCAGGACCAGGGTAGGGATTGTCCCCCTGTATTCAGCACTGGTGAGGCCATACCTAGAGTGCCATGTTCAGTTCTGGGCCTCTCACTACAAGAAAGATAGGGAGGTGCTAGAGCATGTCCAGAGAAGGGAACGGAGCTGGGGAAGAGTCTAGAACACATGTCCTCCGAAAGAGCTGCTGAGGGAGCTGAGGTTGTTTAGCCTGGAGAAGAGGAGGCTCAGGGGAGACCTTACTGCTCTTTACAACTACCTGAAAGAAGATTGTAGGAAGGTGGGGATCAGCATCTTTGCCAAGGTAACAAGTGACAGGACAAGAGGACAGAGTCTTAAACTGCACCAGGAGAGGTCTAAGTTGGACATCAGGAGGAATTTCTTCACAGAAAGGGTTATTAGACATTGGAATGGACTGCCCCGGGAGGTGGTGGAGTCACTGTCCCTGGGGGTGTTTAAGGAAAGACTGGACGTGGCACTTACTGCTGTGGTCTAGTTAACATGATGGTGGTGTTCAGGCATAAATTAAACTCTATGATCTCTGAAGTCTTTTCCAACTTAATTGATTCTGTGATTCTGTGAAGCAGAAACAAGGAGGCTTGGGGAGGGAGGGAATGGAAGAGCATGGAGCACGTGGCGCGGGATTTTGGAACGCCAAGGGAAACGGTTTGTGGGAGGAGACGGTTGTGCCGAGGAACCAGGAAAGCAAACGCGAGGAGCCGAGGCCTAGAGGCGGGTCCGTGAGGGAGCGCAGCTGCAGGGGCCGTGACCGGAGCCTCGGGGACGAGGGTGGAGCGGCCTCTGCAGCCGGGGCGGCCGCGCCATCGCTGCTCCCTGGCGGGGCGGGGGTCGGGCCCCGGGGCTGT
Organism: Pomatostomus ruficeps; assembly: GCA_013400735.1. NCBI lineage: Eukaryota > Metazoa > Chordata > Aves > Passeriformes > Timaliidae > Pomatostomus > Pomatostomus ruficeps. The sequence goes on along the minus strand of VYZT01050076.1, from coordinate 22,730 downwards.
GGGTGCACTTTGTGGGGTGGGGGGGAAGGACTGGGCCCCAGGGACTGTGGTTGCAGTTTTGGGGCGGTGTGGGGGAAGGACCGGGCCCCAGGGGCTGTGGCTGCAGTTTGGGGGGGGCCGTACACCATGATCATCCCTGCCTACGATAAAGGCGTTAATGCTGTGAGTCAAGTCACGTGATCACGGGTGAGTTAATTTTTCAAAAAGTTAATGTTTTAAGGCTGTTTAAAGTATTAATTATAGGGAAGTGCATTTGGTGAGGTAATAAATAAGAAAAATACAGATCTGTTTTATTTTCACTTGACTCTCTCACCTCGAAGCCAGACAGCTTCCAGAAAGGTGTGTATTCACATATACGTATTTATATATAAGGATGTATGTATTCATATGTGTATATATATACACACACTTTGACTATAAAACTCTGTTTCAGTCAAGCATATAACATTTTTTTCCTTCATTAAACGTTTCCTGAACCAGTCTTTACATGTGCATGCCCTGAAAATTGGAAAGAACATGGGTTTCCTTGTTGAATTTGGAACAGTTGTTCAATAAAAGTAGGGCTTTTTTTTTCCCCCCTTAAAAACACACATTTGGTTTCTTTTAAGTAACTGGATCTTTTGGAGACCACCTTGTATGAAAACAGCTAAATAATAAAGACTCGTGTTATAAGAGGATGAGTAAGATTATTCTGGTAGTGTGCATGCTGAAAGACGTGTCCCATGATTCCAGCTGGGAGCTGCAGTCGGTTGCTGGTGAGTGGAAAGAATGACTCGGCAAGAAAAAACGAATTTATAACCCCGCGTAGTTATGTTGTATTTTTTTCTAAGTTTAGAGTGTGTATCCCCAAGTTTCGAAGTTTATTTTTCAGGTGGGGAATTAGCTCAAATGGTAGAGCGCTCGCTTAGCATGCGAGAGGTAGCGGGATCGATGCCCGCATTCTCCAGTGTTTTTCAGTATTGATTTCGTTGTAAACCACACGGCAGTAGATGAAATTATTTTCCTGTTAACATTTAATTTTTCTTATATAAGGGTGTAAAGAAACCTGAAAGAACTGTAAATTTTAAAAAAGCGTATATTGATTTAAATATTTCATTTTTTCATTTCAAAATTAGATGTTTGTTCTTTTGCATAGAGGGAGTAAAAATATAATCTTTGCATGAAATAACAAAATTTATTGACATCTTAATGCAATAATAAATGATATGTAAAAACTATTAAGAAGAGGAAATGTGGAATTTTTTGATTGGCCCTTAAGTATTTGGTTAATTATTTCATTCATTAGTTAACTTTACATTTGATATTATAGTTTAGTGTGTAGTGAACAAAATTTTGTACTCATGCTTTGCGTAAGACTCATTGTTTCTGCTCTATTTTGGTTGTATAGGCTGTTTATCAGGGTGGGCTAGAATATTCTATAGTTATTTTGCACCTTGTAGCAAGATTCTGTCTTTTGCTTGTGAATTTTCACATCTCTCAAATACCAGGGAAATTTTCTCTGTAAATCTATGCTTGCACATTTTAAACCTTCATGAGGGTTTTTTTGGTTTTGTGGTTTGTTTGTTTCCTTGGGGGTTTTTTTTGTTTTGTTTTGTTTTGTTTGGGGTTTTTTTAAATTCTGATTTTATTTTCTTACTTGCTCATTCAGTTACTGAAGTGCTTGTACTTTCAGTTTGAGGCAGCATGAGGAAACAAGCAGAACGAGCTTCCTCTTAGTACAGTGAATTTGTGCAATCAGGATCTTGAGAGTGCACATATTAAAACAAAGAGAAATGGGAAACTAAAGTTATTAATTAGGTCCCATTTTAAGGGAGGAGGAGGTACCCTGCTGCATGGATGTACAAGCAGCACCTGTGAAGAAACTAAGGGAGCTTGGAGATTTTCCTGTGACAATGACCAGAAAGGAATTAACTTCTAGATGGAATGGGATAGAAATTGAATTTGCTTATTTCTCTTGTATTCTCTAAGTGCTGGAGAGAAAAGAAGAATTGTGACTGTAAGACTGCTTGATGCCTCTTAAAATGAAGTCTAATGGAGAGAAAAGTATTAAGGTCTTGTCACAAGTCCTCTCTGGACTCAGGTAATGATTTAAATGTCCATTTGCTTGGAATGAGACTCTTCAGTAGTCTTCTGTGTGATTATTATTGCTTCTGTGTTTCTGTTACTGCTTAATACCTGACGCTTTCTGTGCTTTTAAAGGGGATGAGTTGTATTGCTCTTCTTGGCTGATCTATTGCAAGTTTGCACTGGTGGAACAAGGGAATTTGGTGGGTCTCTGCCCAGGTGCAGTCTTTAATCACTCACAGAGCTGTGGCTTCTGACTGAAAGCTCTCAGGCCTAATGACTTTTCATTACATTTATGCCCAACTTCCTGTGTTGGGGCACTTCTGTCTGTTAGGGCTTGTAAACACTGAAAAAGCTTTATTATAATTCTTTTGGGGTAAATATGAATAGAAGTAAGAGTTTTTTTTCTCATCCCATGTGATGTTTTATGTCTTTATGTTTTTAGGTAGACTATCTTGTGAAGAATTTACTGGATTGAAAGACACAAAGGTCCTGGCCCTCAAAAGAACTACTGCCTGTGAAAGTATGCTACTTGTTTATGGGTTAGTAGTTTGCAGAGCTCCATGTCAAAGGAGTGACCACTCTGGGTCTGTCTGTGCTTTCTGAGTCAGAAGTTGTGTAGAGATATTCTGTGTAAAGAACCCTGAAGGAATTCAGTTTTATTTGGTTTTTATTATTCTTACTACTATTACCACTCATACTTTACACTACAGTCCTCTGTAATATCGTACTTAAATCAGTTACACAGCTTAGCTATTCATGCTGAATAATAATTTGTTTGTACTAAACTTGCTGGAGGACATTGCTATGTGTTTGTTTGTGTAGTCTGCAAATAGGAAATAATTATTCCTTAGTTGTCTTCTATTGATACTTTATTCCAAATACTACTTAGAAATTCTTTCCAGGCTGAGATGGAGCTTGGGGACCATCATTTGGCAACTGTGGAGACAGTGTTTTACAACATGAGAGCCATCTGTACAATCTGCACTCAGAAATCTCAACTCTGTGAAATGCTTCTTTTAGATAAAATTATTTCACAACACAACCATAGAACATTTTTTTCCTGAGCTGAGCACACTGCAGTTCTGATTTTTCGCTTGATGGGTACTGTGTGATATTTGACAATAAAGTCTATGGAAGTTTTTTTCTGAAATTACTACCATTACCCTATTTTGACCAAGTTGTAAGCAGAAGTTTTATTTTGAACTCTTTTTGAAGAGAGTGAGAGGTGAGTTCACTACTATGTGTAAGCACTTAGAATCCTAGAACCATAGAACAGTTTGTAGTGGACAGGACCTTAAAGATCATCTTGTTCCAACCCTTCTGCCCTGGGCAGGGACACATTCCTCTAAAGGAGGTTGCTCTGAGCACCATCCAGCCTAGCCTTGAACACTGCCACAGCTTCTCTGGGCAACCTGTTTCACTGCCTCACCACCTTCACAGTAAAGAATTTCTTCCTAATATCTATCCTAAACCTACCCTGTCTCAGTTTAAGGCTGTATCCCTTGTCCTATCACTGCATGTCCTTGTGAAAAGTCACCCTCCAGCTTTCTTCTAGACCCTCTTTAAGCACTGGGAAGCTGCTTTTGCTAGAGCCGCCTTTCCTGCAGGCTGAACAGCCCCAACTCTCTCAGCCTGTTTGAAAGGAAGTTACACCTTTAGATGTGTTCAGCTTCCAGTTGTCAGGTATTTTTCCTCTCAAATTCAATGTTGAAAAAAATTACATTTTTTCCCAGTAAATTTTGCCCAACATAAGAAGATTGAAATAAAATCATTTTTAGAGTCATTCAGCAGAGGTTTCCTCGCCTAGGCCAGCAACCTTACGCCTTCCTTCCTTTTTGGCCCCTGCTTTATTTCCTGTGGTTGGAATTAGTATTGCAGTAATTTGTTGCTGCTAAGCATAAGCCTTGACAACTAGTGGATGGGTCTGGACACAGATGGACTGTGGAGTCTGCTGTGTGCTTTCAGAGACTCATGGAATACAAGTGGGCTTTGGTTTGGTGAGCCTATGGCTGTATTTCTGTTGTGTCTCAGACGACACGCAGGTGTGCTGTTCATTGTTAGCATAGAATAACCTAAAAAAGGAGGATTACTCCTTAAGAAAAATAAACGCGCAGGTGGGTGGCCATTGTGCTTCTTTCTGACCTTGGAGCTGGGCAGGTTTCATCTTAATGCAAGTAGGAGCACAGCCTGGTTGCATTTTGGATGGACCACAGTGGACAAGGCTTATGTAGTGGTCTCCAATGGCCCTCCTCCACCTGCTCTTGTTTCCAGAAAATAGGAGAAGGATAACTCATGGAACCTTTTTTTTCTGTTCAAGGCCACAATATTTTCTACAGTGATGTTATAATAGGGGAGAACTTTTTAAAATATTCTGACTTTTTTTCAGTATCCTTACTACTTCCACAAAAATACACAAGAGAATCCCTACAATCAGCTTGTTTTGACAACAGAAAGCTTCACAGATCATTGAAAGGCAGCTTAAGGAACAGTTTCACAGTACTGGAAAAGCTTACTTCTAATTCTTCTGGTGTAAATACTGAAACTCCTGCTTATTTCTGTTGCAAAAATCTGGTCAAAACTAGTAACTTGATAAAAGAAATCAATAGAAAAACTAAAAACTATTGTAGATCAAAACCAGTTTTGGGCTAAGATGAACAAAGGATAAATGAAGGGAGGCAGAGCATTTTATATGGGGTGCTGTGCAGGGGCAGGAGTTGGACTCGATGGTCCTTGTTGTTTCCCTTCCAACTCAGCATATTCTGTGATTCTGTGAGTCCTTGCTAGTGAAGAGGTTTCAGGTTAGGTGAAAGAAAAACATCTTGCATTGTAGCTCTTTCGGATCTCTACCAGAAGGATCTATGAATGAGTTTAACTCTCTCTTTACAAGGTATAAAGGAGAAAACAGAGTGTATTCATAAAATAGGATGTCAAGAACAGCATGTGGGTGTTGTCACTGGTTAGTGAGGTGTGTGTGTGACAGTCTGGGAATCCCTCATTGCAGTGACCCTGGCACAGGTTTTGGGATGTGTCCGTTTTCAGGTGTGTTCGCCTGCAGGTTGCTTTGGTGTGCATTTCCCTCATATCCACAGGAATGCTGACAGGGCCCTTTTGGATTCTTCTTGAGCCTGCTGCCCTTCACCAGCACTCTGCAAGGGGATCTGCCTTTTCCCACCAGTCTATGGGTCCCATGCATGGTGCAGGTTGTGGTTCCCAGGTAGGATGTGCAAGGTGTTAACTGCAGTGGCTGCCTTCAGCTGAGCTCGGCATTGTCTCCTGGGGACGGACCCATAACTTGCTTCTTGGAATTGACTTCTGCAGGTGAAGAAACAGTTGGCATCATGGCTAGACACTTGTGGACTTAAGTTTCCACGAGTCCTTATGCTACTGAATGTCAAATATTTTAGCCTTTGAAACTGTCACATCATTCTGAGGAGCTGACTCTGCTTGTCACCTCCTTGATATATTTCTTCTGGCATTTTTGTGGCTTTTAAATTTTTATCTGTATTCTTTCCTTTTCTGCCTTTGGAACTTTTTTTTTTTTCTCCAAAGACCCTTTTGAATCTAAGTGCCTTGTTTGAAGCCAAGCTGAAAAACCAAAAAATTGCAAGCGAAGCTTTACCACTGTGTGCTGACTTCCTTATTACGGGAGATCAGGGTGCGGGCTGAGCAGGGGTGGCAGGGTGGGGATGCAGCCACAGGAATTTGCTTCCCAGGTGTAGTAGCCCGCATGGGAACGGATGTAGCGGATGAGTGGAGAGAGACGCGTGTGGACAGGGGCTGGCAAGAGGGATAGAAAGGAGACAGAAGCTCGCTGTCCGAAGGCTCCCGCGGGCAGAGACCCAGGACGGTCCCGGGCCGGGGGCGCGCTCCGGGTACCGGCCCTTCCCCCGGCCCCGCCCCCGCGCGCTCCCGCGCTCCAGGGAAGCGCTTCGTCCTTCCTGGCGGGAAGTGACGGAGCCTTTCCGAGGGGAAGTGACGCGTGTGGCGTGCGGGCCCGGAGCGGCGTGGGGGGGGCTCGGACAAGATGGCCGGATCCACAGGTCTGTGAGGGGGGGCTCGGTGGGCCCGGGAGAGCGGCACGCTGGGCTCGTGCTTGGGAGGAGCCCCCGCAAGGGTCTTCTTTCTCCGGGATTGGGGGGCGGGGGGCGGGAGGGGCGAGCTGCCTCCGACGGGAGAGACCGGAATGGGGAGGAGTTGTGTTCTGACAAGGGGGAAAAGGGAAGCTGCAGGGGCGCCAGGACAGGTTATCACAGAATCCCAGGTTCACTTAGGTTGAAAGAGACCACTGAGATCATCGAGTCCAACCTATGACCGGACACCACCTTGTCAACTAGACCACAGCACTGAGTGCCACGTCCAGTCTTTCCTAAAGCACCTCCAGGGACAGTGACTCCACCACCTCCCTGGGCAGTCCATTCCAATGTCTAATGTGAAGAAATTCCTCCTAATTCACTTATGCCCCGGGCCCGATCCCTTCCGTCCGTAGGGCAGCGACATCCTTGTGAGAGCCCGGCGTGGGGGTGCGTGATGGGAGACAGGGCTCCGAGTGCCGGGGGAGGGAAGACTTGACTTGCCAAGAAGCAGGAATGGATGGATAGGTGCTGGTGTACGTGGGGAAAGGAGGAAAGGTCGTTAGCTTGGTAAAGATCCTGCAGGAAAGAAAGATTTGTACGGGAGATTTTCCCAGTGTATCACTGGGTGAATAGAGAAGCTGTGGTATAGTGTTGTCTAAAATAAAAGATTGTCTCTGACCCCTCTTTATTCGGAAGAGAAGGGCTTAGGCCTGTGCTGTGTTTTGGGGCAAAGGTACTTCACTTTGGTGGTGACTGTAGCGTAAGGGGAAGGAGGAGTGGAGCTCTCTTGCCCTAGGCATCCATTGGAGCCAAAGGGTCTCTCTCATTGGCAAATGCAAGGGCAAAGAGCTGCCAGCCATCCCAGGAAGCCCATCTCAGTGACCAGCATACCACGTGTGGAGTGTTGGTGTGGCAGAACGTTATTGAACGTGGTGGCAAAGAAAGGGACAAGAATATTGCTTGAAGTGGTAAATATAGAAGCATAGTTATACTGTCTCAGTTTCATTTAGTGAGAGGCTTGAAATACAAAAAGACCTTTCCCCCAGTGCTAAAACCTGAAGTCTTCAGGGCCGTATTTCATCTATTCTCACCCCTGAGACCTTATAAGTGTGATTGATGGACCTCAGGATAGGGGAATGAATTGACCTCAGCAGCCAGTCTAGGGTGATTGTTGGCCACTAATTTATTTCTGTTGCCAATCCACTGAATCATTGGGGGATTGGGACTATAACAAAACAGAAGAAACATCTGTATATTTAAATTGGCCTTGGTGTCTTGCTGTTGGATTCTGTCAGGAGAGCTTGGACAGGTTTTGTTTTTTCTTTTTAGAGGAAGAAGAATCATCTCCAGTTGGTAATAAGTTTGGGGATGTGAGATTTCCGGAGTGGAATTTGATAAAGTTGCAACAAACTGGGCTATGGAGTAGCTTTTGTAACTATGTGGAAGAGCAGTCCAGAAAGATAACTCTTGCCTATGATAAACTGAGCTAGAATGGATATATTAGAGAAACTCAAGTATTTGCTTATCTGGAAACGACTGCGTTTTGTTTTGTTAGGTTTTTTTAAACTTTTTTTTCCTGATGTCTAAAAAGGGTTTTATTATGGAGCAACACTGAAAGATTTCAGCTTAGGTTTAGGCTCTGGCTGGAGATTTCCTGCAATACACCAGGAAGAAAAGTTGGTTTAGGTCATGTGTATTGAGTCCTGGCATTTGGCATCAGAGTCCATTCAATCTGGCTAGTATAGAATATCAGTTACTAAAAATTTGTATAGTGAAAAAAGCTATTTTCTTCCTACTTCACCTCTTTAAAAATAAATATTTTTTGACTGAACTTTGATGGTTTTACTGCTGTAAATGTTCTCTGCAGTCTTACAAGAATTACTTTAAAATCTCCTATATACAGTTACTCAGGGGGGTTGGTTTTGACTCAGAAATAGAGCCATACTTAAAGTTCATAAAAGTAGGAGATGTAGGAAACTCTTAATACGTGTGGCTGCTCCAGACAGTGTAAAGGGCCGGTACTGCATGTACGCGTTGTTCAAGAAATTAAATTAAACTAATTTGTTGTAGTAAAATGCAGCAAGCAGACTGAATCATCAACAAAACTGCTGGGAAAATTAGTCAGGGCTTCTAAAACAACATATTCTTGTGAAGAAAATACTGTGACTTTGTATTGGTATACACATGGTGGAGCGGGGTGAGGGGTGTTTGTTTTGTTCTTTCCACATAGTATGCAAAAATTCAGACTTCACCCAGAACTACTCTTGCCAGGAAGCTGTGTTATAGTAGTTTGTGGAGGAGGGAAGGGAATGATTTGCTTTAAAAGACTTAATTTTGTTACAGACTTAAGATTTAAATCTACGTAACTCTGTGACTTTAATCTGCTCTTGCTATAAAGTTCAACTTCATCATTTATTTCAGGGAAAAGAAAAAAAGAATCTTTTGATTGCATGAAGGTCAGGAATGAAATTCTAGCCCCAAGGAAGTCAACAGCAAAACTTTTACTAAGGTCGACTGTCTTACTTTTATTCCAGAAATTCCTTTCCTGGGTTTGCTAATTCTTTGAGCAATCATGTAACAAATTATGTACCTTTAACAGCAGACCATTTAGATTGAAAATAGCTGGTCTTTAACATGCTAAGGAAATTGTATATATCAGTGTTGCATTGCTATTTAATAAATATCTTACCTGCTTTCTAAAATCACCTGTAATGAGTAGTTTTACATTCTGCATGTGCTAGAAATGGACATTTATAAACTGCAGTTTAATTGATCTGATATTGCAACTCCTGCTTGAAGCTGGATCTAGGTTGTTTGTGTGGGTACTGCTGGAGGTCTGGAGTAAAACAAGTCAATTTTTTAGAGAAGAAAGTAGCTATTGTTAATATAAGCATCCAGTTTCATATTGCTTATCTGGGTATTCATTCTGTTAATCTCTTTGAATATACAAAGTAGAAGATGTAAATAAACATAGTTTCAAGGTAAAGGAAATAATTCACTAAGGCATACCATTTAAACATCTCTTATGTATCTTGAGGAAAAGAAACAGATAAAAAACATCATTATAAGGAATTAATTCAGGAGTTAATTTTTGCATTTCAATAATTTGGGTTTCATTTAATATTTCCTTGTATGTAAGGTTATATATATATATATATACCCATATATATGTCTATCTGAAATGTGAATGTTTCCTAAAGGCAGTGGCGGTGTCACTAAGTGGTTAGAACTTAAGTAGGAAAATACGAGAATTAAGGCAGCAGTGTCAAATACGGTGCTGTAACTATGGGCTGCTAACGCTTTTGTCTTCTTCCTCTTCCACTGAGAGCTTCAGTAGCTTGGGGGAGGGTGAATAGGGCTGAGTTAATGAGAATTCCCCTTGGTTTGCTGAAACCATGTGCTCGAGGAAGAAAAATGGACTGATCTACAGTCAAAATTATATGTGAGTTTCCTGATTTATTTCTCATATATAGTCATGAGCAACCCTTTTTGAAAGTGTACTGAAGGTCTTTGAAGGTACATTGCTAGATCCCTGTGAAATATTTTTTTCTGTAAAATCCATACTTTTCATTTCCAGTTATTCTACTCTATAAGGATGAAATGGCTTCTTTGTGGAACCTAAGTTGCCTGATCAAAAATGTCTTTCCCTTTGAATTTCTAGATGATTGATTCTGTGAGTAGAAATGGCACAATGCACAATGTCAGTGCCTTCTTTTCTTTGCTTTTTACTTCTATTTGCAAACATTTGGTGGTTGTGAAAGCAGTTCTAAGTGTGCATGACTACATCAGTAAGGAAGCTGGTACTAAAAATGAAGGACTGGAAGTTGTCTTGAGTGTATTCTAGACTCCCTGATCTGTGAAGCAAGGACTGAGTGTGCCATTCCTAATGGTTGGAGCTTCTGTTGTTGCTGGTTTTGGTTTATTTTGCTTTGAAAGTTGGGGTTTTTTCTTCCCCTCTTAAAATCCCCAATTGCAAAATATTCTATAATGTGAGATATTTTGCAGTACTTTCTTTTAAATGCCTTGAAAATCTTTTCTTCTTCATTCCAAATCAAGCTGATGTCTGTCTGCTCTGTGCTTAGTAGGGTAAAGATTTATACCCTGTGTGAAGACACCTAGATATTAAGAGCCATTCAGAGGAGTAATAAAGGGATACATTCATAAGTGTGATGTAGAAGCAAAGTTTTAAAGACCATTTTTTCCATGTAGGAGATGTGGTATAATTTAAACTTTGTGTCTAGAAAACTCTTGTGTCAAACTGTGCACAGGTAGGCTGCTCTTCCCCTCTGACCTGTTGAATGCTTGTTTCCTTCCTCTTTTTTCTCCTTTTGGAGGAAATAGTTGTCTGTTTTCTGTCCACTGTGTTTTACCTTGTAGGATGTATTACTCCCTCCCATTTTCTCTTCTATGCCTCCACCACATTGTTCTTTCATCCAGAACTGGTCCAATAAGTCAGTTTAAGAGCTTTTTAGAATTTTACAGTCCTCAAAGTTTGTTCTGTGGATTTACAATGTTGGCTCTGTAAGCAAAGACTTCTTGAAGCTGCAAGTAATCAAACAAAACAAAAGAAGTAAAATACTGTGTTCCGTGAGGCATCAAGCACTCTGTGTGGAGCATTTTTCCATCCTATCCTATGCACAAGGAATTGCAAATGTGATTGTTCTGCCCGCTTAGAAACATCTTGACAAACCACTAATAATTTCAGCTGGGTTGAGAAAAGTCTAGATTACAAATGAGTTTTAAACTATATATAGACTGTCAGTTCTTTCCAACTTCGGGGCATATATAGGCAAGATACTCTGTTTCTTCTCAAAGCTTTGCCTGTATCATTTTACTGGTTTTGTTCCTCATGTTTTCTAACTCTGTCTTTAAATACAAACCCGCTTATGTCTTTCTGCCACAATAGCTGTGTAAGAGTGTGCTCACAGCAAAGCAACTTACCTGTGCAATAAAAAAGTGGCCTAGTTTGTAATCTTCTATTTGTTTAAGAGCTTGTTTGAAATTCAATGATTGTATCAGACATAGTGTTGAAGCTCTTCTGTACAATCCTGGAAAATTTTAGCCTGCATAAAGGTATAATACAGAGTTTCAGGAAGATATGCCTTTCAGCAGTTGGAGGCAGATGATCCGTCCTATAAACCTAAGCATGCAAGAGGAGGCTTCTCATGTAAGAATTAGATTTCCTAGTCTTATGAGTACTTGGTGGAATTGAATTACATACGTATTTGTTAGTGTTTGTGTTTTGCCTTATGGAAGATTTTTCCAGAGGCAGTGTTAAATACGTGCTGTGAAACTGTTCAGCCTCTTTTTGTTAACAGACCTTTCCTTTCTCTTGCCTCTACTCTTTTTATCTACACTTTTATCTCTTCGATCTGTTACCTTTTATTTTTATCTCCAGTGTTAACTCTTTTTATCTACACTATAGCTGTACTTCATCTTGACTGAAACTTAATGTAAAGTACTACATCAGCTTCAGCTACTCCTGTTAGGTTTTGTTGCCTTGGTGTCTCAGTTATCCTGTGGGAACCTCAGCCTAGACCATGGAAAGATAAGGAAGTGCTGTGGGGAAAGTGTTCAAAGTAGCCCTGATTTAAGTAGTTGGAAGGTTTTTGCTATGTGCTGTCCTGCCCAAAGAATGTTTTTCTTGTATTTGTCATTTGGAATACACTGATGAGATATAGTTCAAACAATATTTTGAATTAAATCAGTGCAGAAACTTATGACTGTGAAGCTGTCAGACTGGTTCTGAATAACATGAGCTTCTGGTTTACAGCCTTTTCAAAAATGTGTGATGATTTAAGTCTGTGACTCTAAATCATTTCTAGTTAGCATTTTAGAACGAGTGGAATCTTCAACACTTAGAACTTCAGAGCTCGAAAATCTTTATTTCAGAAGGATGACATGCTGCAACTAGATTAAAAAATTGTCAGAAAAATTGTACATTGAGTATGCCCTTTTTAAAAATTCTTGCTTTAGACATATTTAACAGTATAAAGAGAAAAATCACCTCCCTCCATTGCATTTGTGACTATTCATAAACTGGATAACTAAGTGTGTTTGCAATTTGCTTTAGTAAATCAAAACATTTTGCCCAATTCATGTAAAAGGAATGTCCTTTATTCAGTATAGTCATAGTAAAATGTCCAGTTTTATTCATATAACTTAGAGCTTTTCCAGAGAAGGAACTGTAAGTTTTCTTTCTTCTCACTGAAATGGAATGTGTGATCACGTAAATATTAAATAATTTGCACTTTTGAATACCAGAGCATATAGAAAATAGCAGGCTGAAGTATGACTTACAAAAATAATGTAGGAAAAAACTTAATGGCAGTTCTTTTTACTAAATATGTGGTGATTGGTACATTTGCTGATTATATCCATAAGTGTATGCTTAGGTGTGTAAATGAAAGAATAACATTTGTTTTACATAGATAAAGGATCTTTATGTTTTGGACTGTGGGTAGATGCTGAGTCATGTTGGAAAGGACCTTCATGCAAGTGTTAGAACAACTGTTTGCTAATCAATGACATATAACCCGTTTTAGACAGCTTTACAGCTTTGCTAGACTAAATCCTTGATGCTACTCAGGTTATCTGGGTCACACATTGTATTCTTAACTTTTAAAGCAGACCCTGGGAAAGCTGTTTTATGATGAGATATTGGGCTGTGCTGGGTTCCTCTAGTCTGCTCCTCCTGTCCCTTTATCTGGAAAAAAAAAGTTTCTATGTCATTGTAATTTAAAAGGTAATTTTAAAAGTATGCATTTCAAATAATTTTTTTTCTTTGCCAACATAATGTCAGGTTTAATACAAAACTTTGAAAAAATGAGCCATTTTACCTTTTGTTAATTTTTTCTGCTGTTACTTAAAGCGTTGTGCTTTTAATAGGGGTAATTTGTACTAAACAAGTGTGGAGGTTAGTTTTTAACTTATGAAGGTAGAAATTGGAAAGATTTCTTTGCCTGGTAAAATCTTGATTCCTTTGACTATTAAATCACAGTTAATATTGTTGGTGGCTTTTGAAGTGACAGATGTCTTTTCTAACTCCTGTTCGCTGGCTTCCTGCCTTACATTGTTTTGTACAAAATTGAAATAGTGATTCCCAATTTGCTGAGCATCACAACGTGTCACTTTTCATTATCTATCATTTCATACACTAAAACATATGGGAAGGTGGTTCAACTATTTAATATCTCATGTGTTACGTTCAGTGGTTGCCTATAAAGAGTTAAGTTTTAAACCCGTAGTCAGCTTGTACATTTCCACCCTTCACCCTCCACCAAAACAGCCCGGATGTCAATTGATGAGTTATTTAGTGACCTAACTGTTTAATACTTGTATGGTTTTTCTTATAGTGAGGCACCACTGGTCATGCAGTGTCTGAGTTAACAGTTGTCTTGTTTATAACAAAATAAATTGCACTTAGAGTGCATGTTGGAAAGAGACTGATAAAGAAATGCTACTAATACTGGTGCAAAACTGTAAAATTACTTTTAAGCAATTTACACCAGTTTTCTTTTGGGATTGCAGTCCAGTTTAGTGGGTTTTTGCTAACAGCTTGCTTATGCCTTCTCTGTTTTGTAGCCTAAACATTTTGTATCTGTAGTGGAGCAAGCTTCTTCATTAGTGTAATTTTTATGAGCACCATTAGTCATTCCATGCCAGCAGCAGTACTCAAGATGATTGTATTTGCATGAAAATGTAAAGACAGAGTGATGGTGTTGCATCCTTGCTAAGAAAGCTGAGTTCAGCTGGAGCTCCTCTCAGATCTGGACTATATTCTGTGTGTGCACATATCCAGTCTTGACTACTCTGTGCTTCCCGTTGATATGCATGTGATGACTCTTCCTCTTATTTACTGTTGTACCTTGTGCAAGTTTAGGACGTGTAGGGTATTGTAGTTCCATAAAAAATCAGGGGAATGGAGAGGGCATTTGGAAGTTGGACTGCAGGAGACGTGGAATGGAGGTTTTAAGTGAGACATGAACCTTGGTAAGGAGAGATGGTGCAGAAGCGTAAAAACTTGATGGAATTTTTGAGAGATTGGCTCCTACATGGGTGTTGGTCAGAGGGTGGAGCAGCTCTGATGAATCAGGTAGTTAGTGGCTGCTGCACCTCCATCTGCTGCTCTTCTCAGAAAGGTGCATGAGGAGAAAGGGATGGCAGTGTGGAGCAGGGAAAGACGGCAGGGAGTAGGAGCCATGAGCATGGTGAGGAGTGAATAAAAACGAAACAGATATGATGTGTTTTCCTGGGGGATATTGACTGTCGCAGGAAGAGTCATGTCTACAGGGCTGCCTTCAGTAAATAATCTGATGAATTATGGAACAGAATTGGTAGAAATCAAAGTTACTAGGAGTTAGCTCACTTCCTTCTGTTTACTCTGGAGGCAAGAAGAAAGAAGGTAAGAGTTAGGTGAAGATGCCTTGTTAGTGTAGCTATTTGTTTTCCTAGTAATTTCTCACACTTAAAAACATAATTAATAAAACCTTAAATTGTACAAACTTTTCCCTAAGAAGCTTTGTATTTAGAATGTGCACTCTGCTGGAGAAGTCAAGTTTGAGGTGTCTCATCATTCTTAGTGTGAAACCATCAGCAACTGAAACTTATTGAATAAATTGATGTTGCTTTTGCAGTTTTGATCTGCTGAGATTTCTTACTCCAGCATCAAGATTTGTGGTTTAAGCCATTTTAATGTGTTTGTAAATCAGGTATGTGTCTGACAATCCAGCTACTAATGCTTAGCTCTCTAGAAATTAATTTCTTCCCTTCCCACCCCAGTGAAACCAAAGCTACTACTGAAAATGTCCTTCTGTTTAGAATTCATAATTTCCAATTCTTATCACTAGTAGATAGTTGATAGTGTCTTAATGTTATGAATATGCACATGAAATGGAAAGCCAGGTGAAAAAAACCGGCTTCTGTAAATCTATGTTTCGTTACTGTTTTGTTTTGTTTTGTTTTTAAACTGGTGTTAGTGCCCTACCCAAAAGAAACAAATATCTCTATACCTGTCCAGCCCTTTTCCCCCCCACCAAAATCTGAATGCTGAGTTGCAGTAAATGACTGACACTTCTGCTGTATTAACAGTTTCTCATTAACTGCCTTCTTAATATAAGCCATATTTAGAATGTTTATGGCTGTGGCTGGATTCAAATATAAAGGAAATTCCTGTGAAAGTTATTTTCATGCAGCCTAACTTTAGTTCTGGACTGTCTATTAAGATACCAGCAAGTGTAAGATTTGACTTAGGTGAAATAAATAGAAATTATCACCAATATAATTCTGAAAACAAATATTACTTTACTTAGCTTTAACGAAAAATTAGGTTTTAGGATAAAGGGTTATAGATTTCACACTGCTGTGACTCTTCATTGGCTCATGCTGGGAAATGTTTCTCAGCAAGTGACACATATTCATATGAAAAAAACAAACCCCAAAACCTGATGAAATGTATACTTTTAACTTCATGTCGTTCTTAGAATTGCACCACTTCCTTGACCTCTTCCAACCTATGTGCTCTCAGTTTACTTAATTCCAAATATTATAAAAGGAAAAAGAGGTTTAGCAGTTACAGGGCTCCTGCATAGTGTTTTATATAAATATATCCGTATCTATCTATCTATCTAGTTTTAGTCCTGCAGAGAAGTGCAATAACCCATTTAGTTCTTACTAGTTCATACTTGTTCAGTATTGTAGCAAAACTGGCACTGAATTACAATGAGCATTGAACACATGGAATAAGTGGCCAATTGCTCTATAGTGTTCATTGATGTCCATCTGCTTACTTGAGCTATGGAGTCTTACATTCTACTCATCTCTTATTAATTCTTCAAGTTAGTTGTCTTGTTTCTTTCTTTTGGGATGAATAATTTCTTTCTACATGGAAATGAATTATCTGATTATGTCAGACTTGATTTTCTTCTTGAACTTCTATTCCTAGAAAATTTCCTCAGGTAAGCATAGTCAGATCTGCAAAATCATTAAAACTAACCTAAATTGGTGTTGCTTACAGCTCTATGAGGTGCAGACTTGATTAGTACCTTATTCCTCATCCTGATCAATGTGCATGGGCCACCTATTGCTGCTAAACACCTTGGTTTCACCATTTAAGTTAACGTAATATAGGACTTCCCCAATTTAAACTCAAAACTGTTAATGCAGAATATTCTGTTGCTTGAATTTCATTGCTTTGGGACGTACTTGCTGGAGGAAAGTAGAGAAAAATAACATAGAGTAAATGCAACTTTATGAATATGACTGATATAAAGAATTGCAAATTTGAATTTTACTGAAAGATACTGAAATTTTCCTGGAAAGCAGTTGAAAATGTCTGTTTACCTTGAATAAAAATCGTGTTGTCTTGGTTATCGGAAACAGTGATTTTACTATGTGTGTAGTAACATACTTGATTTTAAAACAAGAGCAGCAAGAATAATGAAGTCCATTATTGGGTTGCTGCATTCCACTACTAATACCAGTAACAGAGTTCTATTATAGACAAAACTGCCACGTCCAACTTGGTTGTTGTAGTAACTAGGCAAGTTACTAAAAATATTTCAGGGTTTTGGAGCCTGGTTACTGTGATCAACCTCAGATAACTGCAATATCATTATGATACACCTGGTAATACTTCTGGATAGGAGGTTCCTGGTAGTAAGGCTTTTCTTGTGTGTATTTTCAGAATATTTACTAGGCCAAAGGGTATTTGATGTGAACAGGGTAACTGAGAAACAAGAATACAGATCAAGTTTACAAAAAAAAAATAAAAAGCTTTTTTCAGAGGAATATCTTCCTCTTTTTTTTTTTTTTTTGTGTGTGTGTTTGTTGTTTGTTTTTATTTATTTGTTTCGGTTTTTTTAAGCATTGGCCATTTCAGGGCCTGTTTAAGGCGTTGGTTGTTTTATGTTCTTTTTGTGGGTGTGTGGAGTGTTGTTAGTACAGCATTTCAGGTTTTTACTTCATTTTGTCCAGCGCAAGATGAATTGTTCAGAGACTGAAAGGATCAAGTTGTTTTCTCTGTGTTTCTCTTTGTATTTTTTTCCTTCCTCTCTCTGCCCCAGGAGAAATTGCATTATGGCTTGAAATTTGCAAGACTGACATCTTTCCCCCCTTTCCCTATCCTTAGGAAATACTTACTTTGCTGTGAGCCTGAAGCTAATAAATGGGGTTTGAGTGGTTTTTCTCTTTGTTACCAAGCTGAACATACTTTTCAATTTCTGTTTTGCTGGAAGTCAGTGGGCAAGAGCTAACTCATACATTCAAAATTGTTCATACTGCAGACTTTCCCTGACATAGCTATCTCAATCAGGAAGAATAGCATCCCTGACAGTATCCTAACTGTTAACATGATTTTTTGATATAACTTGTTCTTGCGTCCATATTAGAATTTGTTTCTAGAACTGTCTTTTAGAGTGTTGGTACTATGGGGTATGCTGGTTTAACTAAGGTAAAATGGTCCTAGTACTGATGTAACTTTCAGGAGTGATAGAAGTCAGGGGCTCTGGGAGATTTTATGATAAACCAAATGTTGGTATAGGTATTCTTATGGCCAGTTTTTCTAAAAAAAAATATAGTTTTGCGTATAACAGAAAGCTTCACACTTGAGGATCTGAACCAATCTATGAAAAATTTGAGTTATGGTTCACTTTTATAACCTGCAGGGAGAAGTGCAGAGTGTAGGTTATCCCCCTCTTGCCTGTTACACAACAAAGAATCATTTGATGTATGGGGATTTTGGACTACCAACTCTATTTGCAGGAGTGGGTCCATATGAACTGTTTAAAAATGTGATTTAGTATATCCACTGTGCTCTGTCAAATCTGACATAAGTGTGATTGTGTGTTCTGTCCTGATGCTGCTGAAATCCCTGTACCAGTGAGTGATCTGACATTACCAACTCTGGAACTGTCTCTTAACATACTAGCAAGAACAGGTCTATCCAGGCATTTCCCCCTTATGCCTCTAATGAAAGTTGTTGATCCTACTAATGGACATTGAGGATTCCTGAGGATTTTCTTTGCTGATGCTGTTTTCAGGTTTTTCAGATTCTGGATAAAAGCATAGCTGTAACTTTTTTTCTGACTTGTCCTTTGTGGTAGTGTGTTTCTTATTTGTATTAACTTGGTGATTTGGAATGTAATGTCTGAAGTAGCTCCATATATATGAAAGCAGACCCTCATGCTTAAATTAAGGTCTTTGTTTACTGAGTCTTCTTTCATTCTGTTCTAATTGCAAGGTATTAAATTCACTGATAATTTCACAGATTTCTGTAGTCCAGCTTCATGATTAAATTTTTAAACAAAAACCTGTTTTAAATTAAAAACTTAAGCATGAGTGATGATTTGTTTAAGTGAAATGTATTTAGTTCAGCTGTTTGTGAGAATTTGGTACAAGTTGTTTGGCAGTTCCTGTGACAATTTGTGGGCAGGGGTGTCAGGAGCCTATTTGTCAGTAAAATCCATGTGAGGTGAGCTTTGCAGATAAAGTGAAGAGAGGATGGATTGGGGGTGTTGCTTTTGCTTTTTGTTTTCTTAATCTGGATGAACCCACCTATATTTTCACATGCAGAGCCTTAGTCCGTCAGAATTTACCGCTCCTATAGCTCTTCGAGTGATGAAATCGACTGCTTTAATCTCCCTCACTTGAAAGTGAGAGGTTTTAGCTGAGGAGTACCTGTTACAAAGGGTAAACCCAGCCTGTCTGTGCCTGTCTGAAGCTGGTCCCATCAGCAAGTGGCGTTGGGGAGAACACCTGAGGTCTGGTAGTCAGCTGAAGAATGGCACTGGTTTCTGTCATTTCATACTG
>VYZT01050075.1:15339-51491 GCA_013400735.1 Pomatostomus ruficeps | reverse complement strand
CGCCGTGCCCGCGACCTGAGCGCGTGTGGGCGGGGAGCGACCCGGCCGGGATAAATAGCGCTGTCCCCCGGCTGACAGCCCGTCCCGGGGCGCGCGGGGCCGGCGGCAGCGCTCGCCCGCCGCTGGGGGACACGGCTGGGGCTCTCGGGGACTCCGCCGCTGCGCTCCTGCCCCGACCCAGGCTGCGAATTTTCTCTGTCTTTTTGTTTTTGGGGAGAACCGGAGCAGGGGAGGACCAGGAGAGCCCGGGGCCAAGACTTTCACCTCTCTCTCCCTGCAGCACAGGGGAGATGCTGGAAGCGGCGGTGAGTTCACAGCGCCCGAGAGGGGCGGCGAGAAGCGCGTAAACTCCTGCGGTCCCCAGCTGCAGCCGCTGCCCCGCGACCCTCCGCCAGCCCCTCCTCGCCCCGCACGCCGCCGGCCTCGCCGCCCCTCTCTGCCGCCGGAGAAGGCTGCCCACCCCAGCGGCCCAGGATGCAGTTTCGCCTCTTCTCCTTTGCCTTGGTCATCCTGAACTGCATGGATTACGGCCACTGCCAGCCCGGCCGCTGGAGACGCAGCAAGAGAGGTGAGTGACGCCGGCTGCTCACCCGGGACACCGGGGCAGCTGCGGGAGCGCCTGCTGGGAAGGGCTGCTGTCCGGCAGGTGAGCCGCGCTCGGCTCCGCGGACACCGCGCCGGTACATGGGTCGGCAGCGGGGGCGAGCCCGGGGCCGCGGGGCCGTGCCGGTGTGGCCACCCCTCCGCGGGGCTGCCCGCCGCCCTCCTGCCGGGGAGGTCGAGCCAGCAGCGGGAGAAGCGGCGTGGACGGGAGCTCCGATGGGAAGGGACCGGCCGGACCCCGGGGCTGCCGGGGACGGGAATGTCGAGCGGTAGGCGCACGTCCCCCGGCCCCCATGCGTGGCTTCCCCCGCGGGGCCGGTGGAGCTGGGGTCTCGCCGGAGGCTGCCCGCCGCGGGAGGGGCCGTAGCGGGCAGGGGACGTTGCTGATGTCGCCGTCGCTCCTCGTCCAACATCTCACGGCGGCCGGGGGATCGCTGTTAGCCCGCGCAGTTAAGACTCATGTGTCCATGGGACGGACTTTGAGGCTGCTTTCCGTGGACGTTTCCGAGGCAGAAAGGCGGCTTCTCCCCTTCCATCCTCCGGCATCGCCGTGCCGCTCTCGCGGGGCTCGGCCGCCGGGAGAGCCGCGGCGGCGAAGCGCACTGCGCCTTGCCCAGCGCCCAGGGAATTTCTGTGCCGCCAGCTTTGCTGAAAACGCGCAGATCCCTTTGAGGAAAAGACATAAACGGTGCGTTGGGGCTTCGTCTGTTTCCCTAAATGCTGGTGTCGGGATGCCGGAGCTTGGGAGCCGGAGCAGTGCAATGTGCCAGTACAGCTCCCGTGTGGACGGAGAGGTTACTGCAGCGCCTTCCGCCTGGCAGCCGGGCCGGGGCTTCTGCTGTTTTTCTTTCTTTTTTTTTTTTTTTTTTAAATTTTGGAGCCGTGGGGAGGTTCACCTTATTATAATATATTTTTATTATCCACATATTCTGTATTATTTTTCTATCCCTATTCCTGTTACTTTCTCGGACATGACTCCCCTTCGCATTTCGAAAGTTAGCTGAAAACCAGGTGGCTCAAGCTGCTGAGAAATCCATATTTCTGAAAGAATTGCACTTTTAGTGGTATAATTTGGAAGGGGAGGGACTTAACATATCCAATGTTAAGCTGCTACAAATAGAAATAAAACCGTGAGAAGAAAATAGTTTGCACTTTTATGCGTATATCACCTTCAGAGTAGGTACAAATAAAATTGTAAAGCAATTTAGTTTTGATGGTTTTTCAGCAGATGGTTTCCAGAGTTGAATTTATGTGTGTGTGGCTAAAACGATAGCAGTCCTTTAAAGTGACCAGACTATCTGTGCTAACAAAGGCTATACTGTGTCTTTAATTAAATGTGGAACTACTTAGAGTGCTGGCTAGACAGTGGAGGGTGATAGTGGCATTTCTGCTTTACAACAGAGCTTAAGGGCTGCATTGTGGGAGTACTGAAATGAATAGACATCTAACTCAAGTTGTGTGAATTGTCCTCCTACAAAAACTTAAGCTGGTTTTAATTGATCTCATGTTCACTGATTGAT
The DNA here is from genome assembly GCA_013400735.1 of Pomatostomus ruficeps. Lineage (NCBI taxonomy): Eukaryota > Metazoa > Chordata > Aves > Passeriformes > Timaliidae > Pomatostomus > Pomatostomus ruficeps. The sequence goes on along the minus strand of VYZT01050075.1, from coordinate 49,368 downwards.
CCTAGACCAATTGTTGTGCTTGTTGAACACTTGGCTTTTGCAAAGGAGATTAATTTAAATTAGTTTTTAGTTTAATTATTGGATAAATACGATCAGTATTGACAGTTGACTTACTGGCACTGTTTTGTACTATCACCTAAGGGTTTTGTTTTGGGCTTTGAAGAATGCAGTCTTTTTCAGTTAGTAAGTCTAAAGAAGTAAGCATAGCCAGTTCTAAGCACGGAAAGCAAAATCTAAGAACATATTCAAATTATAATAGATATTTGCCATGACACATTCAGTCTGAAGTAATGCTTTCGTACAGGACCCAAAATTCCAATAATTTCACAATTTTTCCATATCCCATCTGCAAATAATCAGGCAGTCACTGTGGGGCACTGGCAGTTAAAATTTCTCTGGCATTCTGTTTTGTCTGTTACATGATCTCAGATGCTCCATAATATCGTTTTCTTAATGAAATACAATTTTTGGCATAGATTAAGTCTCTTGTTTGGTAGGAATCAATTGCATTCAGTCTGAAATTATGGGCAAATATCATGTGTAGCTGATTTTTTTAAAGCAGCCAAATGTACAGTAAACTTTAAGTATATATGCCTGTACTGGTGTTTGTGTGGATTAGTTGCTGATGTAGAATACTCTAGTAAAGAAGACTTAAGTAAATGTGGGGGGATATTCCCAGAATTCCTCATTCACCATCTGCTTGCAACCCTTTCCCAAACCAAGGCTTGCAACATTGCAGTACAAGCAGAATAATAAAATAGGGTTTAGGAAGTGATTCCTACCTTGCATTGATTTGTGTTTAGTTAGTAAATGTCACTTCACTAAATTTTTTTATTTGATAAATACATAATAATCAACAGGCTCTGCTTATTCCACTGCTGCTCTTCAGTTACTTTTTCAGCTCCTTAGAATATTGCTTTGCAGAGCTGCTCAGAACAGAACCTTACTTTCCTTAAAACACCCCACCAAATTCTCCCTCTGGAAGTCTCTGCCCTGAGCAGGTAGTTATGGCCTTTTTGCCTTTCCCAGGGAAGATATTTGAAAATCTACTGAAGGGTTACCTAACTTAAAGGTCGGTGGGGTAATATCACAGCTGGTTTAGCCTAATCTTTCCTTTTCTTGCTGAATTGTATAACTTGATTTTTTTTTTTCCCTTGTAAGCCTTCCTCAATGAAAATTTATATCTCTTTTTCAGATTTCTCCTTAGCAGTCAGTGTAAGGTGGGCAGCTTCATGTCTTAGCATTTCACTGGCTATCACAGGGTGCATGAAAGACCAGTGGTTTTTCCCTTTGAGACATAATGAAAACAACTTTTCCAAAGAGTGCCACAAATCACAATGGGGGTACACAGAAATGAAGACCCTCAGGCTGACTTACTGGGAGGTGTGATGTTATTCTGCAAAAGCTTTGACAGAAGAGAATATAGGGATCATTATAAACAGCCACTAAAAAATAGATGCTAACAAAATTCCCCAAGGGAAAAAAAGTCAATATGATAACAGTGCCTGCCTTGATGGGAAGACTGAAGAGTCTACAGAGAGGCTCTCAACAGCTGATGAGACCAATGTAGGAGTAATAAAATATGTGAATGGGACACATTCACATTGTTAAACCAGAAGTTGTTCATATCCAAGAACTCAAAACCTGTGGCTGTATAATACTTGTCTTTGCATTTAGTTCCTATTCATGGAGGACTGTATTAGCTCCTAAACAGGAATTTATCTCAAAATAGGTCATACTACAAAGAATATCTTTCAATTGTCCAGCATTATCCAAACATTTAGCTATTTATCCTCCTCATTTTGAGGCTGAAGCATGTTTTATGTTGGAAGAAATTAACTTTTAATGTGTGTGTTAAGACTTAAGATCTTATGCAGAAGCTATATTTTGAGATACTTTTTTTTCCTGCAGGTGTGGTATTAAGTAGTTGTAACAGAACCTGTAAAAGAACTGAGATGTGCTAATACAAGTGGTAATTTCCCAGGCATTCATGATCAGGAGAAATGCTTTGGAGCATAGCTTTTGTTTCTCAGACCCTTATTTAAGATAGTTGCTAATCATTTTTTATAGGTACATTGTTACTATAGCAGTTAGAATATTCTAACACTGTAACCATTGAAAAGTTAAAACTTTTAAACCTTTGTCAATTTACATTTATTATTGGGTACATCTGAGGAAGTTTCTTAAACTACCAGAAGTCAAAATTTGTGTGAATGACTGAATATGGAACTAGCTAATGACACAGTGTTACTGAGAATAAGCAATGCTCAATGGATTGTGAAGATCTGCGGGAGAGATGCTCAAAATACCAAGAGCAGGATTCACTGTCGAAACAGACACCTAAGTTTAGGTGATTGATTCAGCTTCCCAAAGTAGGTTTGCAGTGCTGCTTATGCTATTTAAAAGAGATACTTCTGGGCTTGGTGTGTCCATGACCCTCTTCAGCAGCCAGAGGCTGGGCAGGACACCTTGGAGCAGATCTTATGCATCTGGCACCTTAAGGTGTCCCAAGACCTGTCATCGTGGAAACTAGAAATGGGGAGCATGTTCTGGCAGAGTATTGCTGTGTGTGTGCTTTCCTTGCCTGGATCCATCCCTTTAGGTTCCATTACAGGTCACTTGGGGTTAGGATGCTGGGCTAGATGGGTGTGCCTAATCAGACCTTGAAGTCTGAGTACATGCTTTTGCATTAGAACCTGCTCTAAGATTTACACTATGATGAAGAACTTAGATTTATATGCTTGATAAACTTGGCTTAACTGTGTATTTTCCCCTTTTGGGGGATGGAGGGGATACACATTTTTCTAAGCCTTGGCTGAAGACTGCCACTAAAGCAGCCCAAAATGCATGACAGATACTGAAAGTGAGTTTCTACACTAATATAGGCACACTATGGTGATAACAGCAAGAATGCAGTTTCTCAATTCAATGTCTCATTTAAAATATATAGGCCAGCATAAATACTATGATAAAGTATGTTAGCATGGTCTTGTTTACTAAGCTGCCTTTAATAAAAAATATGAAATTGTTTAAAAGGTAGAAAGTGTAAGGGGTGCTTGCTATTGAAATTCAAAGAAGAAAGAAACAAACAATGGTCTTTCTGTAGGCTGTTTCTTTGTTGGGTTTTTTCTTTCTCTTGCTCTTTCTGCCAAGACTCTGACTATCCCATAGAGGCCTGCATTTAATTTCTGATCATCTAGCTATTTTTTAATACCAAAAAGTTTAGCTAACTAGAGGGACTGTCTAGTCAATCTTGCAGTTCATCACAGGCTGAAAACACCGCCCAGCATACTGCACATCCAACTTGAAAGCTTATAGCTCACCATAACATCCTTTCCAAAAATGCATTCTTGATTATGAGCTCTGGAGTGGGATGTATGTGACTACAGGTAACTATCTGGAACATGAAGGTCTACATTTTCGTTTATAATTGATGTAGTTCTAGTTGGTGCACTTCATCAAACTTGGTACAATTTAACTCATCCTGTGGTAGGTGCCTGCCTTTGATCAGATAAAGCATACCCCTAACTAAATAAATGTAAAATAAAAATATTTGCTTACTTCTATCTGTCATTGAAATGTAGTTCAGCTGTACATGTCTTCAGTGTTAGTCCCTGCACTAAACTGAAATCAGTGTCCAATGGGAAAGGATCCACCACCTATATTAAAATTATGTTGGTGCAGCTCTTAACTTTAACAGATACAGGTCTCTGAAAATTCTAATTTCTGCCATATTAGAAATTGATTTAGCTTCAGGTATTTTTTAATAAATTCAATTCCTCAAGCAGGCCCTTTCTTTTCACCTCAAAGTTTTGTTCAGGCACAGTTGGAGAACCTTCTGTATTTGTCTAGGCTCCAAATATTTGCTAATCCTTTTCTTAGTGAAAGGCATGACTTTATATGTGTCGGCTGTTGATAATGCACAAATGTAACAGCTTGATCCTTTCATCATGGACTGCTTTAGACACTGAAATTAGGTGCTGCCATAGTTTGTATACTCGTATTTGTAGTACGTGTTTAGCAGATGTAATGCTTTGGTGTCAGTGTGGTGCTGCAAAGTAATTTTGTGTAAGAAGAGTAAATCTATCACTTTCTGAGACAGTAGTGGTGGATTTAAATCCTGTTCCCAAGTAATTTTGGTGTAGAGCATGAAATAGGCCTCTTATTACTTTTTGGTACTTGGATTCTAACAAATACATCTTAGGAAGTGAGGTGTTGAAGTGTCAATTGGATCTTGCTTGTGAGCACCATGAGGCAGATGCAGAGTTCTCTTTTCTGCTTGCACGGTGGCTTTGTCCAGGCAGCTCCATCCATAAATATCTCTTACTGATCAGGCTTTAGTGCTACACATGCTGAACTTTGCATATCTGTGGACAGTAAGGTAACTCGTAAGTCTGACTTGAATTCTAGCTGTGTCACTTTATTCTCTCTGTATTTGGCTCCTGTCCATTTTCACTAATACTTTTCAGAACTCTGAGGAGAAATGAAGTTGAAAGGGATCAGAGTGGCTGTCCCTGATCAGTGTATGCCCCAAAAAGGCAGAGAGTGGTGTCTTGACAATGTCAAACACAGGAGAGGCAAGAGTGAAAGCATGAGTTTGCCAACACTAATTAATGTCACCTTTCTGATGAAGTTTCTGCAGGGGAGGGGGGTGAGTGGGATGGAGGAATTACAAGAAATTGGTATTTATACGTAATACTATTTCAAAATACTTAATTAGTGTGAAACCCATGTTCTGAACATGGAATGGAGATGACAAGTGTAACTTGTGTGGAATGATGGAATATCATGATATTTTCCTCTGTAGATCTTCCTCTGAGCCTAAAAGGATTTGAGACTTTAGTTGAAGAATCACTTTGGGATTGCTATGTCTTAGCACTTTAATTTCAAACAGCTACACACATCTCTGACCTTTGTCTGTCAAACTGTGGTCCATGGAGCAGCTGCTAGCATTTTCTGGATGTGTAGAGATCACACTGTCTCATCCTTCTGTTTCTACCTAAATACCCTCGAATGAAACACTCCAGTGAACTTATATAGTGCTGCTTTAATCTTATCCTATTTTGATGCAAGTGCCTGTTACTTAAATTCATTTATTGCTTAAAATTTCTTTTTAAGGGGCAACATATGAAAGATTGGCAATTAAATTTTCTGACATTTCTTCTTTTTTGTGGACTTGAATGTGCAAACTCTGCAATGGAAAAGGATATAAAAAGGGAGTAAAACTATAGTGTGGGGAAGAAATTAATTTTTACAGGAAAGCAGAGAAGCAAGTAGTATTTGAGGTACCTTGATTGTGTGATCAATGGCAGGTTTTTAAGATTCCATCTTCCAAAATCTTGTGAGAAGTGCAAAAAACCTTCATGTTCTTTGTTTCAGTAATTAATCAGTAATGTATTTCTTTTTGAAATGCAAATTTCAGCAGAGCCAAGTACTTGATATATCCCTTAAGATTTTATCCTTTTATATGAGGAAAGGCTGTCTCCTTTCCTTCCTTTTTTGTAGATTTTATGGGATGTCCATAAGGCCATAACTAGGGAAGTGTAAGCGATTACAGGTTGTAGATAGAGTATTTAGAAGAGGTGTGCAGTTCTATAATTGTGTTTCAAACACACCCCCTCCCCACTTTCAGTAGAATTATGCATGTTACTTGATAAGGATAATAGCAAATCTCATGTATAGTTTACATAGATCCAAAATATCATGAAAGTACATCTACAACAATTTTCTGTTTTTAAAAATATTTTTTCTCCATGGGATTTAAATCTAAAAATATTCAAAAACATATGGTTTAGGGACTGAGTCTCAAATTTACCTTGCAGAAACTTTTGTCTATATTTTTTTGTGAGAATTGTCAAGATTTTCTCCATCTTGATGAAAAACAGTCCCAAACATAGATGTGGCAAGATGGAGGAAAGGACCTGGAAGATAAGTAGTGTTTGTGATGTTGGCTTTTAGGTTGGTGGGTTTTTATAATGACTGGACATTTGCATGAGCACTAACTCTGAGGTAGACCACGTGGAGCAAAGAAGACAGTGTTTGTGCCTTTTTATCTTGGAAGATACTTGTACTGCTTTTACATGGCAAAAGGATAAGTGTATTTGTGTTAGAGAATTGCAGTGCCGCGATAAAATATAAACTTCCTAATCCAAGCACACTATTTTCTTTTTTGAGTTGAAATGCTGGCTGAAATATGTTGCACACAAACGTATACTCTGCAGTAATGTATGGTCTTCTCAGCCGTATGGTTGCCACCTTTGGAATACCAGAAAACCCCAAACTAGCCACATCAGACAAATGGCTGTTGTGCACGCACAGATTAATCTGCACATGTATGGCAGTGCTGACAACACCCATCACGTCCATACTAAAACTTTATAGGCAAGATGAAAACCACTGAAACAGCAATTGTGCTTAGTAAAGATAGAGGTTACTGATTCGCTCTTTCTTCTTTCTGGAATTACTCATAAATTTTGGTAGATACATAATTTTTTATTATAAACCTTCCAACTTACACAGTGTTTTCACTGGCAAGTATGTGGCTGTGACTCTTCTGAATGGGAATTAAAGTCTCATCATCTTTTGCTTTATCCATATTGAGATGGTACTTAAGGGTCCCAGCTGAGGTGAGGCCCTGCAGTGCTGGCCCTGCTTAGACGACAGCCTCTGAACTAAGGTTGCTAGAGCAGAAATCAGAAATCTGCCCTGGATTCTGCTTCTATAGCAGACATGTTCCTTGGCCTTTCATGAGAGCCAGTTCAGACCTGGTTTACATCTCAGTTTACACAGTGCATACTAATAATGTGATGGGCTTGGATTCAGTTTTGACTCAGCAAGAGTGACTGAAACTTGGCGCAATCACTGTGATGCACACAAAAGGTCTGTTAGGTTGTGTTCACAGCACAACAACACAGCAGCTGCTGGTTTTAGTTTGCTTAAAGCGTTTAGCAATTAGTGTGAAATACTTACAACTGGCTTGGGATCTGAGATACTTCACTCTTGCAAGAAACCTAAACCCAAAGGGCATTTCACAGCGAGTTTGCTTATTCATCTGTCCACATCAGGTTACATGTTTTGCTTTCACCAGGAGCAGTCTCAGGAGGTGGTTTTACCTCTAAATTTGGTTTCCTGTCTTCTCCAAAGTGGTCAGTGTTTTCTCCCCTGCTGTGTCGAATGCAAGGAAAGCTGACATTCTGAGGGACATCTGAGGAAAGGCACCTTTTGGAATAGGGTAGTGGTGTGTCTTTGTTGTGATCTACTCCTGTGGCAATAGGAAAGTTCTTCAACTTAAGTTCCTTGACTGGGCCATGCAAAATATGCCTGGCCTGCGTGCATCTGTCTTGGTCTTTTTTAAGTTGTTCAGCACATATTGATTGTACATGAGTAGATCATATGTTTGGTTTTACCTGATGTAGTTCAGTGTTGGGAATTCTGCTTCTCTGGTAAGAGGGTACCTTCAGGATGTCAGAGGGATTGCTTTCATTGTTAGTCTGTGGTTCATATATGTATACATCAATGAAAATGTGACAGAAAATAAATCCCTCTTTTCTGTAAATGCTAAGCAGCTTCCCAGTGTGAAATGTTAACATTATGGCAGGAGGGATGTAAATAATGTAAGCATCTAATTGAAATGGTGCTTCTAGACAGGTGCTTTGGCTTTCAGCTCTGTTTCTTACAGCCCTATTGTAATATGCTGGAGTGCAGAATCTTTGCTGATTGCTGAGATGACACTGGTTTCTCTTTTTAGCTATCATGGAACTGCAGAATTACAAGTGGTTATCATAATTCTTTTATGAGTCTCAGAGTTTGCTGAGTTTCATCTGTGGCCTTTTGGAATTCAGTTTTAGTAAATGCTTATGGCTGTAGTTAGGAATGAAAATGAGAGGAATCGCTAGTATTTTTTGTAGTGCTTAAAGTAACTTTTTTTTTTTGCTATAAAACTTACTTTGACTCCAGTTTACTCTAGGGTTTTTTTTTTGTGGTTGTTTTTTTTTTTTTAATTTAATATAGATTCTTATAGAAGTAGAAAACTATGACCTGCTTTGATGCAAAATGTGTGGTGTGAAACTGAGAAGCAAATCTGCAAAATCTTATATTTAGGTGAACAGAACCTGTAAACCACCTAGCTCTACACAGCATGCATCTCTAGTGCTGTACAGATGTGGAGTAGTTAAAATATATATACTCCTTTTGAAGGGCTCAGGTAAACAAAACTGACACATGGAGAGGAAGAAGAAGCATAGAATAACTTTTTGTTAGTGGTTTGGGACAAAGTTGGGTAGCTGATCTCTAGTTTCCATATTCACTGGATTACATAGCCCTCTGGACTGAGTGTACGTACTTGCACAAAAGAAGTATTTCCTCCATTTCAGATTAGCATTCAACCTCATCTATATCTCTGTGCAAGAAAGACAATTTTTCTATTATCTTTCTTCATTTGTGCTGTACATGCTCTATCCATCTCTTTTGCATGGTCTCTACAGCCCAATACAGAGACTTGTGTATTATGTCAAAGGGAATCCAGTTTTGCTCAACTTTGAGTGCAAGAAGAGGATGATACTGTCTGTTCTTTTGCTAAAAATGTCTTATTATTTACATCTTGGGCCAGCAGTATTCTGGAAAACACCCCCCCTCCCCCCCTCCAGGGGACCTCATCAAACTGGAGAAATCAAAAGAAACCTCACAAAGTTCAATGAGAAGTGCAGAGTCCTGCACCTGGGAAAGAAAAACATCACTATAAGTTGGGGGACAATCAGCAGGAAAGCAGCTTGGCAGAAAGGCCCTGGAGGACATGGTGTGTGCTGTGCTGGATGTAAGCTAGCAATGTTCCCTTGCTGCAAGGAGGGAATGGTATTCTGGATTGCCAGCAGGTGATCATTCCCCTTTAGCCAGCACTGGCAAAGCACAGCTGAATGCTGTGTCCTTCTCTGGGCTCCTCAGTACTAGACAGAGTTCAGCAAAGGTCCAGAGATTCTATGTCATGCTAATTTTGCATCACATGAGCTCCTTGCTCCCCCATTTTTCTTCTCTCAAATATTTACAGATACCAAAGAGTTGTACTGTGAATGTAATGGTTAAGATACTAGACCTAACTAATTTTGTTGTAAATCTGGGGGTGATATCAATCTATCTCAGGCATAGTGAATATTCCTGAGGTGATGCTTGCTCTGGGATATTGTTTTCAATTTGCTAATGCTGTATTTGAGAACTCTTAAATTACTTTTAGCTCTTTCATCAGACTCGTGGAAAAAATCTTGTGGCTTCCAACTTTTATTTCAGTTATTGTAATTAGCAGTGGCATCAATATGTAGAGGTTTATTTCAGCTTTGGAAAAGGGCTGCAATGTAACACTGTTAAACCTGAATCTGAACACACACTTGGTTTCATATTGTTTTCTCTAATAGCTTTCCAAGCAGGCGCTAAGTGAAACTACTGCATACTGAGCCTGATGTAACATGAGGCTCATTGGGTAAAATAACATTAGTCTGTGCTACTTAAACACACTCTGGAAGGCTTAAGGAGGAGAGGAAGGAAAATATTTGAAGAGATCAACTGGATGTGGTCGAATACATGTAATGTCACCTGAGAAGGATTAGAATTTGCCAAAGCTTAACCTGAATGAAGACCTCCATTTAGGGCTTGTGTTCCTACCAGATCAGCTGCAGTAGTTCTTCTATGCACAGTTCTCTACCAGCAGTCACAGAGTGAAAGAGTCCAGTGATTTACTTGGCTTCTGTGTCTCAGCTGTAGTAAGTTAAAAAAAAAAAAATAAAAAGGTCTCAGTTTAACATTCTTTCTCCTTATTAGCTGCAGCTGGCTTTTTCTAATTACTAAAGTCAACATTTTTTTCATCTGCATTCTGTTGCTTTTATCTTTGCTGGGAGCTCAGTGTATGCACTCTAGCTGATAAGCAGCTACACGTGTAGTTCATATCCATAGATGTGGACAGCTTCAAAAAACCACATGCACTGACACTTCAGATTCCAAGAGAAGACCCAGTGGAGTGGGTAGTAGCAGTGGTACTTCATCCACCATGGTGTTTGCTTTCTGATTATATGGTGTTAGCAATCCCAGTGACCTTATTCTTGAAAACATGATTACTGCAATTGTGTCTTTGAAAATCATCTGTTCTTCTGTTTCATGGTAGTGTTTTAGAGTGCTCAGGATGCTTTCCCATGCATCTCTCTGAAGCGATGGTTATCTCTTATACAGGTAGAAATGGAGTCCTGGCATTAAAAAATAAAGTAAAAGAGAATGACAATTGGGGATGCTTAGTACCTCTGACAAAACAAGTCACAAGTGATGTTCTCTTTTTACTCAAGTCTGCTACAGAATTGGGATAGGGGTTGAAGAAAATGAAATGATTGATTGTGCCAACATCATGCCACTAGACAGGTGTTCAACACAGCAGGCCCCTATAGGCATTCCTGCTAAATCTGAGGTTTGAATATTGAATGGTAAAGTAGGTAATACTTTCATATAGCAATAAAAATTACAAATTTTCATATTAAAATTGTAGGTTTTTTTAGAGGAATTACTTCATCTCATGCTTCTAGATATAGACTTGAGTATCACAGACTGGGAATACTCTTAATGGAGAGATGAATTTGTCTTTATCAACAAGAGTTTTCTGATACCTTCCTCTAAAGCATTGAATGCTGCTGGAGTGAGCAATGCTTTTGCTCAGTATAACGATTTCCATGTAAAATTTTTGTTGCAAAGTTTCTTTTTCTACACAAAATGGTAATTGGCTCTAGATTTTTGTGAGGTTCAGCATAGCATGTGCCATTCTGGGCTTGATCTTAAAAATACCTCAAGTCACAGTTAAATTTGGTGGATATCTAATGAGAAAAAGCACACAATGAAATGCAGTGTTGTGGAGGAATAGCATGTCTCTCAAGAGACTTACATTGCAATGATTTAATGTCAGAACTATTTAGAGTTAACCTTCTTTTGCATTTACATATCGTACCACTAAATTATGAAATTGTGACTAAGATTTAACCGTTTTATTTAGCCACAAACATAGTTGTCTTGTATTTAATCACTCTTTGTTACTGTGTTTATTCGTATCTTGTTTTGGTCATTCATTCTTAGTTTGTAACAGAAACTCTCTCTCTCTTTCTCCTTGTAGAATCATGTAGAGATCCTCATGGTATTCTACTGTGTGGAATAATTTCTCTTTTGTTTATGTATGTTTAGCTAAGAAGAAATCTGATTAGTTGACTGCACTTGATAATATTCAAATACATCCTAGAGCTTTGCATTTGCTGTTTGATGTTCCATTTTACAGCTTTACTTAAATGCTCTGCAGGGATTGTGGTTTAGTGGTGAGAGCATGAAATTTGAATCCAAGGTGCCTGGTTCTCTTACCAGCAGAGCTGGTCACTATGCTTAAAACCAGGTTCTTCTACCCCACCACCCCATAATGGATTTTTGCATGTGTGTCCACAAGTTCTTTTTTCTCTCTCTGTTTTTCTTCAATAAATATTGAGCAGCTTAAGCAGACACTGCAAGTCTGTCTTTCCCTTCTGTGCCTCAGTACCTCTGGTGTGGAGGGTAGTGTTTTACCACAGAGCAGTTTAAATTACATCAGTGATATGCATGGCTAACAGATCCTGGAGTGTTAATCTCTAGGCATTTATATGGTTATTATGAAGGATAATAAGCACATAAATAAGTTTCCTGCCTCCAGGTTTATTGACTGAACACACACCAGCATGTAGAACATCCATGGCAATGATCTAGGAGCTTTGGAAAGTGCTGGCTCTGTGTGATGTGAAGTCGTTTGTGCTGTCATGTCTAACAGAAATGAGACAGCAAAACCTGTGTGACTCTGCATCAGTGCTCTGCAGGGCGCAGAAACCACTACTGCATTTTTTCACTACTGGGTAAGTATCTGAAAGTATTTAAATAGCCTTTTATCCTGACATTTAAACTTTCAGATACAAAGGATGGAGCTCTTCAGTTGTAGGTAGGTATTTGCAGTAGTCTGACTTAATTGTTGTATGAAGAATTTATGTATTCATAAAAAAAACCCCAAATCATGTTTTATTTCCTTCCAAAATGAAGTAACTATATTATCAGATACCTCAGAACTGGGCTGTGAAATTAAGATGTCTCAAAGAGGCCCACAGTTACTAAGCTGAACACCTTACTAAATTTAACTTATCTGAAAGTGGAAACAGCTTTAAAAATTTAAAGACTTAAAGAATTCCCGTTAATTCTCAAAATTAAGAAACGTGTATTTCTTGTATTAAGAATATAAAAAAAGGATATATAATTTTTCTCTATGCCTCCTGAGAGCTTCCACTATCTTTTCTTTAATCCTCCAGTCTCTCCTTATTCACATTGCAAACATAATCTGTGTAATGTCAGCCAAGTAGCTTTTAGTTTTTTAGAAACATACGACCTGTCTGTTTTTAAGACTGTATTTGCATTTCCACAGAATTATGAAAAAAATCAATAGGCCCTTGCCAAATATTAATTCTAGTTTCTGCTTGAAATGTACTGAATGGTAAGCACTCAGAGTACACAGATAAATTTAATATATTTTTATTTTTGATCTTCTTTATAAGGAAATTCTCATTTGAGTTTTAAAAAAGCCCTGTAGTCATTAAGTGTTGTTTTTCAAGATGATACCAGGTCTGCTGTGATTTAAGTGGATCTGAAATACAGAAGCTACTACACTTAATTTCATTTTTAATGGTATTCCTGCAAGATGTGGAGATAGCTCTATGTATCTGAAAAGCAGATATGCTCCATCTGTTCCAATTCAAGATTTCTAAGTCTGGTCCATCTTCTTTGAAGTCTCGAACTCTGATGCCTGGGGTTGACATCAAGGAGGATGACAGAAGATTTGGTGGATGTTTTGAATGTGATGAGTACAAGCAGGATGTAAAGCCCAGTGTTGTTGAATTGAATTAAAGTGATGTCCTGCAGCTAAATGTAGGTTTGTGTAGTGTGGAAACATTCAGTTTGAGTTGTCTTTTTAATATAGCTTTTTCTAACTCACATACTTTCATATTTTCAGAGTTCTAATTTTTCAATCCAGTGTTTCTCCACTATGTTTAAAGACACCTATTCTGCTCTTCGACTTTCCCCTTTCTAGTTAAATTGTTTTGCTGCTCCTTTTCTCAGTTATGTGCAGCTATGGCAGCATAAATAGCACTTATTCTTCCTTCATTGTTTATCCAAGTGTCTATAAGATCTTTTTTCTTGCCTGCAAATCCAGCATTTTCTCAGGCGTTATTGCTGAAAATTCCATATTTATTTGAAATACCACCTTCTTGTCTCCCAACATCCAAAAAACCTGTCATTATTGAAAATTATTTCATTGGTTCATTTTTGTTTTAGAAGATAACTTCTGGGAATTTTTGAAGTTTTTTAAAATCTAGTAATTTGAGTTTTTAAGAGTTTTATGAATTATGGTTTTGCAATGATTATGTTCAGTTTTGCTAAATATTTAGAGATGGATGACTGCAATGATAAGGAACTCTCTCACATGCACAGAAGATATATTTTCATTTCCTCATTCTCAACATATGTGACCTTGGTGAAGTTGTTCAGAAAATGTCCTGTATCCACCTTTCTTTATCTGGAAAATGGGACATTTGCTCCTCGCATAGTCTTGCAGCAGCTCTACAGTGGTGAAGACTCTGCACGTCTGAGAAATAAATTCTATTCTGTTGTCTAGTATTTTGGTTTTGCTTGCATTCTGCTATGCTGTTTTTTGTTTGCATGTTTATAGCTTGGAAGATCTGTTCATTAGCATTACATATTTTTTTCATTTAGTGCCTTTACCGGGCATGTTCTTTGGAAGCTTTCTTCCTAGACAGCAACAGAATGGTCAGAATCACATGCTTGGGCTTTAGTGCACAGTATTTCCATTTGCTTAAACTGCTCTGTCAGTTCCTTAGGGGAAAGACATAGGGAGAATTCGGGCCCTGTGAAATGAATGGGTCATCTTCTGCTGACCTGGGTAGAATGAGAATATCACCATTGGTTTACAAGTGTCAGGTGAAATATTGTAACAGTTGGATGTGTTTGTAAAGGAGCTTTGCTAATCCAGTGCTTTTCCTGGGTCCTGGTAGGACTGTTCTCCTTTGCTTATTTGCCCAGTAGTTTTCACGTCTTATGTAGATTATAATAAAGACTTAGGTGCCTTAGATGTAGCTGAAGTGAGCTGGAAAACAAACTATTTCCAGTACAGAGCCAGGCTTGTTACTAATGCTCAATAAAAATAAGAGAATGGGATTTCCTTCAAATTTCTGAATTTTATTTACTCAGCTTAGCCTTCGCATGTAAAATCTTATAGGCATGAATGAGATTAAGTAACACACGCTCTAGTTAGCATTGTTTCAGACTTGGCAATAAATAAACTTTGCTCTTTCCAGCCTCTCAGTAGATAAATGCACATATTTTATTAGAACAATTTGGCTCCTGACATGAACTGTAAGCCTGTTAAGCCTGTAATATAGTGATTAAAATTGGAAAAATACAGGATGCAAATATGTTCTTCATTAAACACTTTAATGCCAACCAGATATGTAGTGTGCAGTCTAGAACATGATAGTTGAAGTGTATTAAGCAACTAGCATTGTTGACAAGGCTCATCTGCTATTGGTTTATGTTGGGGTTAAGAGCAAAAGACCTTAAGAAATTTCAACTGTTTGATATTGTATGTTGAAGCCTGTTGCATCTGGCTGGACACAGCTTAAATAGACAGGGCCAGTACCTTTATTGCCTTCAGCTCAGTATTCTTCACTGAATCAAGAAACAGGACAAACTGAAGAATATGTGAAGAATTCATCAGTAAATCGTACAGAAGAAAAGACTCCTCAGTTATGAGTGAGTATTTCTTTGCATTGGGAATAATAATAAAACGTAGTTCTAGTCTGTGAAGCAGTAAATCCAAGCTCTTCTATTTTACCTTAATATGGGTCTGGTTTTCCTTACCAAATTCAATCTGAAAGTTGCACAGATCACTTAAAAGGTGAGAAAGAATAAATTCCTAATAATACCATAGCATCTGCTATGAGGATTTTGGAAGTGATAATAATGGTCTCAGTTGCCAATAAATGAGTTGCTCAATGGGGAAAATCAACCTCCAAACACTGGTCTCCAAACGGGAATGTGTGTATCTTATCTTCAGGGAGCATGCACAAGAAAAGGAGGCTTGAAAGCCTTTTGAATACAGTTTTAATTTTTCCATGCACTGTTTTTCCTCTTGGCTTGTCAAGGTGTTAGACTTCTGCTTGAAATTTATGAAAGACAGAATATTGATCAAGAGTCCTCATCATATAATTGAATCATAAAATCATTCAGCTTGGAAAAGACTCTAAGATCAGTGAGTCAAGCTGTTAACTCAGCACTGCCAAGTCCACCATTAAACCATGCTCTTCTATGCCCCATCCACATGTTTTCTAGATACCTCCAGGGATGGTGGCTCAAACACTTCTCTGGGCAGCCACTACCAGTGCTTCCTTACTCTGGCTACAAGAAATATGCAAGTTATCATTGGTATTAGTGGTTCTTTCATTTCTTTCGCTAAACTCAGTGATGCATTTCTGCACTTGCTTGAATTTCCTTGTGTAAGCCATTGTCCAGCGGCTCCCCAGGCTCCTTTTTCCATTTCATCTGGCATGGCCTCACCAGGGAGAGCTCAGAACCACAGCCAACATCGACCAACCCTTAAACTTTTTACTTGGTTCCAAGGACAGCTTAGACCCCTTCTCAGATCCTCTTTGCCAGATTAAATCAAGTCAAGCTCCCACATGGCACATGAAGCATGGGTCTGGACTCACACCTCACAGCTGCTTTCAGGAGACGTTCACCCCTCCAGAAACCCCACTCCATTAAGCTGGACTTGCCCCAGGAGACAAACTGTCCCTCAGCACCTGCTCCCCCTGGATAGGCCATTCCTCTGGCACAGCAGCAGGATCTGGAAAGGGCTCAGCTCAACCACGGCCTCCACTCCAACACAGTAGAAGCCTTAAGCTCCTTGCTGGCCCCATTTGTGTCTCTCTGCCAGGTGCCCCAGGACCAGACCGCTTGCTCACGCAACTGCATACAGGGGTGATTTGTGTTGTTTCAAAAGATTTTGAAGTCCATAAATAGACCTGTTGTCCTGAAATAGGTTCTTTCACCCAGAGTATATCAGACCCACTGGGCACTGTAGAGGTTTGTATTGTTTATACTGAAAACGATCATATTTTTTTATAAAGGTTCCCTTTCTACTCCATGGAGTTTGTCCTGAAGATGTTTCTGTCTGTTGGTTTCCAAGCCAGACAGACTTTTAGTACATCTTCATAAGTGAAAGAACAATCCTTTTATAAATGTAGGAGATATTCTTTTGAGATCACCTAATTAATGATTAATCAATTACTGATTTAAGAATGCAGCAATATTAGGGTATTGCATTACTGTGCTCCTACATTATTTCGTTCCTCTTACAAAACAGCATAGCAGAATTTTCA
The DNA here is from genome assembly GCA_013400735.1 of Pomatostomus ruficeps. NCBI lineage: Eukaryota > Metazoa > Chordata > Aves > Passeriformes > Timaliidae > Pomatostomus > Pomatostomus ruficeps. Next base: position 32,890 of record VYZT01050075.1, on the reverse strand, counting down.
GGTCTTCATTAATGGCTTTTGTAAGGATAAGATAAATTCCATGGCACTGTCAATTGAGCAGTAAGAGGTACAGTGAATCTGTAGCCTTACTTTGTCCCTTTCTTAATCTTCAGACCTCTTCTTTAGGACCAAGAACACTATGCAGAACAGAATGTGGAAAAAGGGCAAAGGAATCAATGTACTTGGTGGAGAAAAACAGAGAAGTATTTTCTATTGGTGGTCGAGGTTAGGAAGAGAAATAGGAAAAAAAACCCCTTTTTCATTAAAAACAGACAACGATCACAGAAAGTATCATTTAGTGAGAAGAAAAAATAAATGCCAAACAACATGTCTGTCTAGAAGCCTACAAGCAGCCCCAGAAAACAGTACCAAATTCATTAGTGTAGGATTTTGGGGTGCAGTTTTAATTGGATCTGACAAAGTGTGCCGTGATCTCTTTGGAATGAGACTTCATAGAAATATATTAACAGCCTGCACACAGATTCAGAAAACATTCCTGTATTTGAAGTGGTTTAGCAAAATTCATTTATCCATTAAATCAAGAATTGTGTTTAGGCTGCAGGACCTGATGGTCCACATAATGTGCACTGGGCTCCTACCAGTCATATGTAAACTGTCTAATTGCTCTCAGCTGTGTTGTAACAAATAATTGGAAACTGAATATCCACCAGCAGCCCTACCTGTAGCTGTAACAGTAGTAGATATTCCTCTTACAGTTCCTTAAAGCAAAGATAAGAACCCTCAGAAAAAGTTTTGTTTTCTTAATTTTTTATTCTGCTACTTTTAAAAGCTGCTGTTGCAGCATGACTTTCTTGCCTGTCGTCCATGTTGCATTGTTTTCCTTGAATAAGAGCCAGTTGCCTTTTTGGCAAGTACTCTGCCATTTGAACAACTGTCAGTGGGGAGAGATACATTTGTCTTGATATAATGATGATTTTAACAGCTTGCTGATGCAGTGGAGGACACTCTGGATACTTTCCTGGATATAGAGACCTTTGCTATGAATCCCAAGGTGCTGTATGGTGGTCAACTCTCTCCTGTCCACCAGGTAGACTTTCATGCTGGTTAAAAGACCAGTAAACAGCTATGCTAGCATTTGATGTTACTCCTTGCTCACTTTATGTGTGTGGGATGCAAAAGCAATGAAAAAAGTTGTACCTTATGTTCTGTAGAAGGATTGTTTCTGTTTTTGCAATGCTACCTGATCTATTGGCATTTTCCAGCTATTGAACTGAGGAACCCAAATCTACTCAAATGTATTACAAGACCTAAGAGAGTACCCTGGAGGTACGGTTGTAGCATCAGAGCTGTGCAGTACTCTCAGAAACATAAAGGACATACTTGTGTCAAAAATTCGGAATAGCTGAAGCAAAGTTGTAATAAGATCTCATGAAAAATATCATTATGTACACTTTCATTGTAACTCAAGTGTGACATGAGAAATCTTTTCTTTCCTTCATGGCTGTGTCTGAGCAGATGTAACTATTTTGGTGTTCTATTGTTAACCCAGTAATTAGCTGATGATTGCTCAGCAAAGAAACCAACAAATCAAGAATGTAAAGAGTGCAGTGACTCATCTGAGAATATTTGCTGTGTGTTATATTTGATTGTTAATTCTTGGTTATATGATTGCTGTGTGAAGTATCCAATGTTTCATAACTGGAGAAAGGAGATATAGTGTAAGAGCTGGTTCACAAAGGAAAATATTTTCTTGGGTTCATGCAGAGAGGATCTTTTTCATTCAGGATAAGCCAATGAGGCCAAAACAGGAAGGAAAAAGCTGCAAAAGTGTCACTGTAAAATTGCAGGTGGTAGTATCTGCTTGATTAAGCATTTATTTGGGAACCTCCCATTCACCTAAGTCTCGCTGTGTCTGTAGTGTTTAACAGATACTGATATGTATTAATCCCAACATCTTCCAGGGTATCACCTCCTCCTGGTGTCCTCCTGACCTGAACCAAGCAGTGAGACATGGATCTGCCCAATAAAGAACCTCGCACATCCTCATCTTTAACACTTACTTTAACACTCATCCTTGTAACACTTCACAGGCTGCAGGCTGGCATGTGAGGAGAGCAGTCAGTCTGAGATCATAGAATCATAGGATGGCTTGGGTTGGAAGGGACCTCAAAGATCATCTTGTTCAACCCCCCTGCCATGGGCAGGGACACCTTTCAGTGGACCAAGCTGTTCAGAGCTCCATCCACCCTGGCCTTGAACACTTCCAGGGATGGGACATCTGTAACTTCTCTGAGCACCCTGTTCCACTGCCAGGATTGTGCAGTCTTCTCTTCCCTCCCATTTTCTTCAGTGTATCTACTTCTAATGGCCAGCATCTCTATGAGATTTTTTTATTTGTGGAGTCTCGGATTCTCTTAGAACTTGTAGCAAAAGCTCACACTTCTTGGTATTCAATGTATGTTAAGTTGGACTTGGTGGTCATATGGGCTTGAAAATTTGTAATTTCCAGTAACAGAAGGGAGTTAGTTCCTTTACTTCCATTTATGACTTTGAAAATATTCCTTCTTAACTACTCAAGAAATTTACTAGATCTGGTGCATTTTAACTGCATTTCTCAGCAGTAAAGGGATGGATAAAGATAAAGGAGTTTTCCTGTGCTGAGCTTTTATAAAATTACTCTCTGCTGTGATTTTGACTGACATACATTTTGATTGATAGTCCATATATATTTGTATATATGTGTATGAATGCAATGCAGCTATATTTTTCTAAATATTTCCAAAACTCTGCTTCTATGCTTTTATTTGGGTAGGATGCATTTCAAGAACAGGGTCCCTTGAATCTTGAGTGTACACTTTGTTCCTTGTCTCTTGGGTTTTTCTATCGTAGCCCTTATCTTGAAGTCAGGTATAATGCAAGGTATTTTGTAGGTTTGTGATGAACTTCACTGAATTCAGAAGCCACATGGAAGATCAAGGTCTAATTACACTAATCAGGAAGTCCTAAAGAGTATAAATAAGGAAATAAAGGTGATAAAAGATGATGCTAATGTAAGGGAGTAGAATGTGGCACCAAGTGGAAGGAGTAGTGAAGAAGGGAGTTTTTATTGTGGAAGGGAAATCAGTTGAGTTGATTAGTTTCATATGTGGGATTCTTGTTTAAAATATTTGTTTAAGAACTGAATGGAAATTCCTTACTTGGGAATATTGTGGTGGAACATGATTATGCACGTGTGATAGAGGATAACAATGTATAAAAAAAAAAAAAAAAAAAAGAAAAACTACTCAAAATATCAGGGTATTTACAGGAGGAGCACCTCTTCGTTGACTCTAACAACAACTAAATTGTATGTCCCTGACTTAATTAGTGTCAAAGTTATTTGGATCTCATCATATTAATCTTCTGTTAGTAACAGTTAACTGAAATACGGTTCTCAAGAGTGTTTAAGTTTTAGGTGCTGATGACAAAGTTTGTGCATCTTATAAATTGCATGCACTGTGTAGAACTCTTATTAATTGGTGGTGGAAGTTACAATCCATATTTTAAATAAGTAGTATAATACAGCTATTCAGAATTACACCACAAAAAAGAGAGGGATTTAATGGACTCCATATGTCTGCTTTTAGAACTGGTTAAGGAAAACTTTGTTATACCACATAATGGTAAACCATCAGTGCTATAATGTCCTTGGGGTCTTTTAAGAACCTCCTTTATAGACACTCTTCTGACAAAGATTAATTCATTAATGGATTCAAATTAACAGGAAAAGAGTTTATATTGCTACAATGAACAGGCATCAGTGTTGGTTGCATTGTCCCTTTAAATTCCTGGAAACTGAAATGCAATATCTTTGCTCTTGAGGAAAAACTAATTTTGAACAAGCAGCAGCTTTTCAAGTACACCACTTGCATTTTTAAACAATCATTTCAATGCATACTTTAGTTTATGCTCCTTCAGAGTAAAGACTAGCATAGTAGAGGTATCTAGGAACACATGAACATAGAATGCAGTCTTCCTGCATCAGTGATAGTTTTTGATATAGAAATGTTAATAACTATTTCTTAAATGTTGTTTCATGGTTAAGCATTTTAATAAAACAGCTCTATTTATATCTTCTAAGTTATAAATAGCTTAGGTACTAATGGTTATCTAGCCTAGGGCCACATTATCCCCAAAATTATGCTTACTCTTGGGAGTATTTCCAAAGCCAGTGAGTGTACATGTGTGTTGCCTGGCCTAGCTGCTTCTTTCATATTGAAAATCAGACCACTGGATTCTTAATTAATATTCCCATGGGGAGCACATTAAAAACTGTAGCAATTTGCCCTCCTTCACTGGCACTCCTGGGGCACAGGGTGGTGAGGAATGTGCAAACACCCACATCATGTCGGAATATTCTGCTTCTCCATTCACACCTTTCTGGGTCTGCTGCTCTGTGGATCAAAACTGCCCAGTGGTACCAACACATCACCTGGGGGGGTGGCAGAAACTATCGATGGAACTTGATGACAGGAATTCTTGATATTTGCATAAGTGTACTCTAGTGAGACAAACATGTTTTGGTAGAAAACAAAGGCCATGGCTCTATTGAAAGGGCATAGACAGGAAGCTAACCTTCTGTTTTTAAATTAAAACAATTTGTGCTTTTCAGGATAGTGTATGTAAATATGTGTGTTTGTAAGTTTGTGAGCACATACAGAGGAGTTACTACATACTGTTGCAGTTCTTACTGTGTTCTGTTGGGGTGTCAAAATTAAAAGTTTTACAAACAAGCATATAAAAATTGTCTTTTCCAAGATTTTTTTAAAAACTAATAAATATTGATCATTTTATTACTTTCCTTTGAAATTTCTTTCATATTGAATTATTAATTCCATGAACTGTTTAGCTTTTTTTAAAAAAAAGTAGACAGACTTTGAAAGGAGCTGTTTTACTACACGTAGTTGACCACCTCAAGGTCATGTTCAGAGCATTTAGTTCTTCTGTTCAAAGCAACTGCCCCATGTTCAGATGCATCTCCCACTTTCATAATCTACGTGGATATTCACACTTCATCTCAGGGTGGTTAGAGGTCAGATGCCTGCCCAGCCACTCTGTTACTCCTCGTCAGCAAAACAGTGTGGGGGAAATAAGATTGTAGAGCTCACAGGCTGACACCAAGACAGGGAGATCACTTACCAAACTAAATGTCCTTTTGCTACATGGGAGTAACAGCAGAGGAGATCTATTTTTAACCCCTGGAAAGACAGCAAAGGCTGGGCCACCTCTTGAGTGATATCCCAGTGTAGTAAAATCATTTCCTCAAAACTTACTGGAATTGCTGATATTTCTATAAAGCAAGGGAAATAAAGCAAAAAAATTGAAAAGTTCTTCATGGTCTGTAAAGTAGCCCCTGCATTTCAAGGCTGTTATACAAACTGACTGCAAACTTAGACATTGCTTCATCTATTTNCCAACCAGCAAACCAATTCTAAAAAATGGAGTTTTTTATGTAGTTTTTTTGGTTTGGTTGGTTGTTTTTTTTTTTTTTTTTTTTTTTTGAGAAGAAAGAAATGCCGTTGCTTGCTCTGTTCTTTATCACAGGAATCCAGGACCTGGGTATTTAGAATCCCATTCTTGCACATCTTAAGTGTTGACAATACCACTTTTTCGAGGTTCTGCATTTCACCAAAAAAGTTTGCTTCTGGAAGGGAATGATATAGTTATCAGAGAAGGACAGGAGAGGTCTCCTCTCATGGAAGTTTATTTGTAAGTAATCATTTCTCCTTTTAGAAAGGGCTGATTATTAATAAATTTAGTTACTTGTAAGCTCACTTTTTTCATCAAGAGGTAGTTTCTGTAGTAGCAAACATACATTTGTTATTTCAGATGTTGAGTTGGAATACATGCTCGCAGTTACCTTCTGCACATGTAATACATTGTAGCTTTTTATAAGGCTGTTGGTTACAAATGGTTTTGAAATAACTACCCTGCCTTCCAGCTATAAAATCCCATAATAATTATTCATTATATCATCATCATTTTTATTATGCTAAAAGGGATTCTTCCACACCCCAGCCCCACAGGAGAATGTTGTAAAAGATTTTGTTTGCCCACATTAATTCAGGATTGTTCAGCACTGCAACGCAGCCATATCATCTTTGTTTTAGGGGAAACTGAATGGAGTGAGACAGCTGCTCCATGAAACTTCAGTAATTGGATTCACATTTAAATAACTTGGGCAAAAAACCCGTTCAGCTTCCTAGCTTAATTCTTTTTATTATCTGCATGTAATCTGAGTAGGTTCTAACTAGAAGTTCTCTAACAACTAGGCTAGCTGGCTTTATAACTATAATTTAGGCATAGTTGTACATACCTCTGACAATTCCCACTTCCTGTTACATATTCAGAACATAAAAGACAAGGATGTTGAGATGGTAATTTGTTTCTGAAAATGAATTCTGATTATTTTAAACCCTCTTCCCTTAAATTTTAAAATTATTTCTGTAGCTCAAGGCCATTTATTTGCGTTTTGTTTTGTTTTCTTCTCTTTTATATTTAAGACTACAGAAAGAATCTGATTTTAACTTAATTTTAATGTGGTATATGCTGTTATAACATCCAACTGCTTAAGCATATTTTAGGCTATAAAATACACTCATTTAAACTGCTTTGGTTCCAGAGCATCTGATTTAGATACTTGTACATTCACTTCTTAAATAAAGTGAAAGCATATTGTGTCATACAAGATTATTTTTTTCTTCATTATCTGATCCTTATGCATTTGAACTTGGGCTTCTGTGACAAAGGCACAGTTGTTTGTCTGCTGATTGAATTTAACAAGAAGCTGCTGTTCTCTAAGTACAAGTGCCTCATTTCCTATAGTATAACAGTACAGTAATGCTAAGGGCACATATGTACAAAAAAGCATTAAACTCCAGAAAATCCCCTTAAATATCAAAGCTGGAAATTCAACCACTGATAGGTAATTGTACTGAAATTTAAGCCCAAAGTAATTTTCTTACATGGTTAAGGAGTTTTAAATGTGATTAACAAACTGTGATAAAAAGAATATTTATGGGCAACTTCAGGGAGATGTTATGAACTCATTGAGTGATCACAGTTCCCAGCCAAATGTACATCAAAAAGATATTTTCAAACCTCTTGGGAAATAATAGGCATAATAATCCACATTTTACTATGGCTTCTCAATTTCTTCTGCTGGATATTCATGTAAATGAGATATTTTTGGAAATGCTGCCTAATAAACACAAACTATTGGCAAGTGTCTCTCCACCTACCCCTGAAGTGTAGCACTTTTGCATTACAACCAAGAAAGCACAACACTGGCTTAGATTAAAATTTAGAGAGGAACTCATTTCATTTAACTGTTGCCATCTAAAAGTCAGGCTCCGCCTGACTTAGCCATGAGTCAGTGACACAAAAAGGGCAGCTCAGCAGGGAGGCTCATCGCACTTAGCTTTGAGGTTCCTCTCTAGTCAGTGGAACATGATGAGTATCTCCAAGGGCAGTTTGTCTCATCCCAAAGGGCAAACCTAAGAGTGAATCCTTAAGGTTTTAGCTGCTGAAGTCAGGTGAGGTGAATTCCATCCCCAGCTCACTAAATATTGTAGCTTGTTACTAGGGCGTACTTGTTTATGGCTTGAGAATGATCCAGAATCTCTGTGCTGGAAATTAAAACACATTACAAACTTTAGTAAAGCAGAACATTTGTTTTAATGTCATAGAGCAACACAATATTTTGAATTGTGAATTTCTGAAAAGAATTACCTTTGTCAAGACTTGGGAATCCTGCAAGTGGGCTCTTCTCTGGGAAGTTCTGATGGAATCTAGAAATTTCAGTGATTTATTTTTGAAGTATCATTCCATTATGATAACAGAAAGGATTATGGTAGAAAAACACTTTTAAGATTAAACTAAACATGTGTTTACATTGTACAGTATGCACAAGTCCTGCCCTGTTCTTCATTCCTGTAATTTCTAATCCTTAACTTGACAAAAGTTGGAATCAATATATCCTGCAAGCCTTCAAGCACACAGAGCTAACACACTTCCTGGGGGTGACATAGCTTTTCTCACAACTATCAATGAGCTGATGAAAATACCTAAACAAATGAAGGAAACTGCTTGTCTCCAATTCTGTTAAAATAACTTTAAAGTTTCAAATTATTCAGCAGTATTGTTCGGGGAGCATCTTGCTATAATATGTTAAATTTCCAGATTGCCTAGAAAGATGTTCTGCTAAGCTTCTAATCTTGGTATCTTCACTTGCACAGCAATATTAATCTCTCTTAGCATTCTGTATGTGTAAATAGGTTATTGTTTTTTTCTGGTACCTGTTTGGCTCTACATAGTTACCACCCTGGGCTTTAGATGGGTGCGGCAATGGATTAGCTCTTAAATTATTTTGCTTTTGGCACTGGTGCCTGACTGGCTTGTACCTTCTGTTTAACTCCTACTTTTTTATTTTCATTGTAGTCACTGTTCTTTATCTCTAATACTTACATTGTGGTGATGTGTTTGTTTTAGAGTTTCCACAGTGTGCAATAGTTTGTTCTTTGTGTAGTCCCATATGTTCACTTACTGACTGGGACAGTAAAGATGAAACAGAAAAAAAAATAAAAAGGAAAGAGTATATGTAGTTTTTTCCAACATTTGTAGTCAACACAAAATACACTATGGAAAAGAGACAGTTATTTCAACAGACTCGAAGCTGAGTCCTGGGTAAAGTTTATAGTTTCAACCAGACTCAAGGGAACATGTATTTTTCTGCCAACTCTAAAAAGACTTGAAAAGGTGTTGAAATCTTATATGTATTGTATTTGTTTGGTCTATGTAAGCAAGTGCTTCTGTGGGGCCCTTATATTTCTCGATGTTCTCTACAGCTGACCTTGTAAGTGGGTGTTATGTCTCCAGTGTTGACCAAAGGGAGTTTGTAAAGTGCTTTTCAAAAATTCTTTAAGAGTTGGTATGACTCGTGTTTCATGGGTTTAAAGGATTTATTGAAAATATGTTCAGCAAATTAATTTTTATTTCTATGAGGAATTTTAATTTAGTTTCTTGAGTATTAGGATTTTTTCCCCCTCCCTACCACAAAAATAGAGATTTCCAATGGCATTTGAGTGGAAAACTGAAAATTCCTGTTTTATGATCTGATTCCATATAACTGAGTGTGTAATTTTGCTCATGGTAAAGTTACTGGTCACATGCAGGTGAACATATTAGACTTGTATGCACCTGTACATTAAGGTCAGATTTTGAGAGTGGCACGTCTTGCAAATTCTTAAACATCATTAGATTAATTAGTTCTTCAGACAGCTATTATTGCTGTGAGTAATTGTTAGTAGCTGTTACTCAGTGCAGCTAGGGAAGGGTTAGGGTATTCAGCTGTGCCACTTCAGTTGTTGAGGGAACAGGTACCTGCTGTTTGATGTCAGGTGGAAGAATAATGCATGATCTCTGGGACGTGGCTTAATTGATTGATTTATTGTCCCAAGTGTGCTTGTTTGGTACCATATATTGCCTAAACTCTGCTATAACTTTGAAAATTAATTTCCAAACAACTTCAAGTTCAAATGTGTACGAACATAACTGGTTTTACATACCCAGTCAGACAAGGCTGGTTTCAAGACCCCAAGAAATAAGGAGCGTCAGTACACTGTCCATTTTGGAACCGTTTTCATGAAAATCTGTGGTGAGGTGGATTAAGCTGGTGGTGAATTCCTCCAACTACCAGTGGAGATGAGTAGAATTTAGCCTTGTCTCTCCATGATGGTATTTTCTTCAGAAAGTTGCTGGTTTTAATCTGTGAAAAGGCTCTGCATAATAAGTATGTAAAGATGGGAACTCTCACAGGAACATACTTAAAACTGCACCACATATGTAAGCAGATGTTATTTTGTGGTTTAGAAACACTGACTTTTTTTTTTTCCTCCCACTGTACGCCAGGATCTTCCATTTGTGCACTTTCTGGATACAGTCATAAGTTTATGTATGTATCAGTTTATCAAAAGCCAGTCTGTTCTCTCTTGTGTTTGTGCCTGATATTGCCAAAGACACTTAGATACATTTGGACAAGCTTTTTCACTTTTGAATGCATTTTTATTTGTTTATTTTGATACATGGTATTTTGAGATTGCTGCTTTGCAAGAGCAGCAGCCAAAAGGAGATGAGACTAATCCTTTGTTTAAACAGTCCAAAGACTAAATTGATATAGTAACTGATTTTAAACTCTCCAAACTACTTTGTAACAAAAATAATATATTTATCTCTCTCCCTGTTTTACTAGATGCAATTTTATTTAATCATCATCTCTATTTGAGAATGAAGTGCTTTGGGATATTGCAGTAGCAGTCCATGTCAGTCTGGGCTGCCTTTTATTCTCTTTAGTCACACTGAGCCATGGTCTCCTCTTTTCCTAGAAGAGCACGTCTCTGTTAGCAGTAGTGGACCTGTTCAGCCACAGAGACTGAATGTGTGTGTATGTATAGCTTTCCTTTCTGGGCATTGTTTTCTTAAGTTTGTATTAATCCTGTTTCTAAGGTCAGGTACTTTTCCTTGCACTCTCTTGTATTGCAACATCAAAACATACCTACCAGCCCGTGGAGATTGATTAAAAAAAGAAATCAATTGGTTGATCTGTCCTCTTTATCAAAAGTGACCTTTTCAGGTGTGTTCAGGATATCTAACTTCCTTTTTCCTGTTCTAAGTCCCACTTCACCATAACCTGTTATTTTCTGCTGGTGGAGCAGTTTAGTCAGAAAGGGCATTTGGAGTGAGATCTCCTGAGCTGCAGGAGCCTTTGAGAAAAAGCTGATGAATAGGTAGGGATGTTGCAGCTGCCCAGAGGGACTCTAGTAACACTTTTTGTGCCTGGGAGAGCTTGGCACCTCCCTGCCTTTCCAGCTGAGTGCCACTGTGAGACTCCTCTCCAAAGGGATGAAAAACATTCAGGATTTCTCTGAGCTGTGCTAAGTGTGAGCTATCCATTTGCTACTGCAAAGCAAGAGGGAAGGTTTGAGGATTTGTTAGTAGTTAACAATTTCAGCCTTTCTGATCAGGTTCCAATGCATGTTTTTCTTGATCTTCCATTTTGGAGGACTTTACAAGTAACATACCATGGGAGATATCATGGTCAAATTTTTATTTAGCCGAAGGTGATCTGGTCTTAACCACTGGGCATATGAACTTGGGTTGGGATTCTTCTTGGGAAACAGCAGCAGCAGAAGCTCAGGGCAAGCTTGACCTGTGTTGGAGGCCAACCTCTTCTGATTCTCTCTTCCTTACCCCTCTGATAAACAGCAACTTCTTGTCCTGCTGACTCCTTTCTTCTACTTGAGAAAACTGCGGTGCTCAGATTTCTCCAAGGCTGTGATGTTGCGGGTGGCAGATGCTCCCAGCCCAGCTGTGTGAGAGGCAGCTGGCTGGTTTGCCTCCTCCAGGGAAAAGGCACTGAGCCAGATTCAGCTTGTTAACTTCCAGCTGGATCTTACTAGCTAGTCTGTCCCAACAGCATGCAGAAACGACAGCTGACAATTAGGAGGTAAGCATGGAACTGCAGACTGTTAGAGAACGTGCTCTGACAAAATTTGAAGCACCTCTTAAAGTATTGAGAGGACTTTCAGAGTATGAAGAATTCATCCAATAATGTCTTGTCAATTGTGCATCTGAACTGGGATAAGTAGGACCCTAAGTCAGCCAGCCCTGTGAAACAGACTGTTGACAAACTCCTTTACTGGCTTTACTTTGTCATTTATTTCATCTTCCCTTTCTCATGAGAATCTTCGTGTACATCCTCTCCTCTGCACACCACCTTCTTTAAGAACCTTTCCTTGAAGCCCGAGGAAGTGGTTTAACATTGGATGCAGATGCAGGCACACAGACGCACACAAGCATATAATCCCACTGATAGAAAAGGAGTGTGACTTCCTGTACACAGTGGGATTGATGGGGGTGGGAATGGCACAGTTTTAAAATGCAAACAGCAGAAAGGCAATCCCCAAAGTATATAAAATTCCTACGATTTAAATGACTAAATCAGCTGAATGCTGGTAAATGTTCTACTGGTTCAGTACAGAGTTTAAATGCAGAACCTGCAGCCTCTCCATAAAACAAAGTTGGACTGTGGAGCCACACATAAAGACCATGGGGGTGGGTTATAAAAGAAGGTAGTAGGAATGGTTTTAAGCATCTTACTGCACAAACTTAATTGCCATTTTACTGTCAAGTAGAACTAAGGATAGGGAACCCATCTGCAGCTTGCAAAACTTCTTTGTTGAACTGTAACCTGGGCTTCCTTGTTACTGAATTTCTGCTTCTCGTTTGTTAACATGCATCCTGTACAGTAAAGAACTGAAATCAAGATCTCAAGTCAAATGCATCCTGGCCTGGAGTAAGGTTGCTTGTGATATATTCAAGGTGGAATGGCAAGAAAATGGTGTGAATATGATGGAGTAATTTTCATTTTTGAAATTTTTCTTGTCTATAACTTCCCCTAGACATGTTCTATTCCTGTAAAATTGTTGCACACCCATCTCCCTACAAACTTGTTGCAACTCCTTCTGAATGCCCTTGATGTTCGCATGTGCCCTGAGACCAGCCAAGCTTATGGCCCTCTGGGGTAAAAAATTGATGTGACCTGCTTCTCGGCTGTGGAACCCATTTGATTGGGTACTTGGACACGTAAAGGCTTGAGTGTCTTGCTTCCTAACTGAGAGATTCCTAATTCTCCCTGCACCTAATTAGAGAATGAAAGCTGTTCCACAGAGATTCATGCTTTGCTAGGTGGTTGTAAAGGGGCTGCAGGAGGAGCTGGTAAGACAGAATTTGTCTGGAACTTTCGTTTATGAGGAAAAGAAAAGTATAAGCTGGTGCTGATACAACCAAGAGGGTTGTATCAGCACCATCTGATGGGCCAGTTGAAGGCCTTAGAGGTGTTTGTCTCTGCAGCAAACTCTGGCAGTACCTGTGCCATCAGTACGAACAAAGCTATGAGAATGATCACACTCATTTTCAAGTAGGAATGAAAAGCTTGATGCAATCAGCACAGTAAACCCAGAAAAACTCCAGCCTGTTCACTACCAGCCAAGGCATTTCTTGCTTCTCAACTAGCTAATTATGGGGAAGAAATCCATTCTTGAAAAGAAGTGGTGTTGAAACTACCATCTCTTTATCTGAAATTCCTTCTGAGCCTTGTGGTGGTGCAGATTTCTAAGAGCACAACTTGGACTGAGAGTTATGACAAGCTTTTCTTTCTCTCCTAATCACCACATTCTTCAAAAAGACTGTCCCAGTAAACACTTATTGTTCTCTATTCCTTTTCTCTTGTGTTTCTGAATATGATAAACTAATTTTCACCCTTAGATAACCTAGTGTCCCTACAAAATTTTATTTAGATTTCTACATTCCTAAAAATAATACATGAATGAAGCATTCCAAGCAGCAAACCACGGCTTCCTGAGGTATCAGTGGCTGTAATGAAGTTTCTAGTTCAAGGATTTTGTTTTATAAGTGATATAACATTGCAGAATCTACATGCAATATTGCTTTGCTGTGCGCTGTTTGTGTGTTTTTTAATGATTTTTGGATGCAAAGCATATGTCATTTAGTTGACCAACATAAGCAGAAGATTGCTAAGGTATGTTTTCTATGGTGTGTGTGCCTACTCCTCTACCTAACAAGGCTTTTTAACTATGTATTGTTTCTAGCCTGCAATCAAAACACTGCCCACAAGTTTTAGTCATGTATTTTATCACTTATGTACTGAAAGTGCATTCACTTTTGCAGAACATTTTGGTATATTACTCTGATTCTTGGTATAAATTGTTTTCCTGGAGTCTAAAGCCATGTTTGCTCAAGCAAACTCTCATAAAAAGGAATCTGACTGCAATTCAGTAGCCAAATGTTTTTTGAAAAGGCACTATAAATGATGAATTATGATTTCAAGTTCATTTGTCTGGGACAAAGCCAAGCATGATAGGTGTTATGTTCCAAAATTAGTTCAGTGACATAGAGTGGGGGGAGGTGAGGGGGAGAGTGAAATGGTAATTTGGCAATACCAAAGTACTTAATTTTCTTGACTAAGTTCTTATATTTTAAAACAATTCCATTGTTTGGACAGAAAACATACACTTTTTAATTACTGGCAATAAAACTAAGAATTTAAGGGCTAAGAGTGTTACAGTTGGAGGAAGCTATAATTAAGGCTCTGTTTTCTTAAGGAAAATAGAGTTCAGCCAGCTTTTGAAAGGAGATGGTAGTTATATTTGAACTTCTGTGTAGACTATGGATTGAGAAATACATGTTCTCTAGTCTTACACCAATAAGTTCAGTAGTAAAGTATATCCTAAGTAACTTCTTAATTTGTGTTTCCCAATATGCTGTTTCACCTCTAAGGTGATTTATCTAGTAATAATTGTAATTTCTTCTGATTGTAAGTCAGAGTTCCTTAATTCTCCATCTTTTATCTTCTACTGAGAAAGAGAGGTGTAAAACAAAGTAAAATTTAATGGACATGGTTAAGAAGTAAGCTGGTTCTAAAATATGCACTGTGTATGTATTTGCACTCTGCTGTAGCCTGTCTGCTTCCAGGGAGTCAGGGAGACACTGCTACTGCTGAACACAATGGCTGGAAGATTGTTAGTTAGCTAATAAATGTGGGTGTACTTAAGGATTGTCAGTCAGCAGGTCATTACATGCAACTAAGTCTAGACCATCTTGGAATCACTGCAGAAACCACTGGCCTACAAATCCCTCTTAGTCTGATGGGCTTCCCTGGGGCAATATTTTTCAGTCGGGAAAGATGTTGTGGAGGCTGGAGCTTAGAGTGGTGATTGCGGCAGCTCCTGTGTGCTGGAGCTCTCACTTTACCACGACGTTCCAGGGCTGTCAGGATTTTGGCTGCTTTCTCCGTTGGCTTCCCAGGCACTGTGGGGAGAGCAGACTGGTGTGTCCTGGTGCTGGGCCGTGTGGGCTTCGCCTTAGCCTTCAATATTCTGAAAGGGTGAGAGTACCTGGGGAGCCCTGTGATGCCAGTGTCCGAGCGCCTGTGTTCCTGCTCATGGTGCAATGAAATGCTTTTGTCAGGTGGGCAGCACCAGAACATGGCTTATCTTTGAATAATTTTTTCCTATGTTATTCTGCATTTGAATGAAGACTGATTTTGAAACAGGAAGACGCTCTGTAAAGTGGAATAATATTTTCTCAACATCTCTGCAAATGAGAATGACTGTTTTTGTATCACAGGATTTTGAAGTATTAGGGAGATTCAGCTAAGGAGTTATGTAGTTAGGGAACACAATCCCCTAGAAAACTTTATTTAAAAAGTCATCACACCAGTGGTGTAGAACGATAGTGTGACATGTAAATTATTTTCTACTTTATACTATTTTTCTAATCAATTCTCTGTTTCACAATTGCTGTTGAATTGGCAGATCAGTTGTTGTTTGCAGAGTCAAGCATTTGTGGTGATTTTATTTGAATTTAATGGGGCAGAATTCATACCTCTAGCATTAAAGTTTATTTTGTGAGTGAGTTAGAGTAATCAGATAATTTTGTGTGAGTTTGTGTAATCAGATAAATTTTCATGTTGGTTTCGAGACAACTTCTTAAAAATCTAGTTAGAGCTTTAGATAAACTGCTGCAGTGCTGTGAAAAGGATGTGTGGTCTACAACTTAATGTCCTGATGGACATTGGTGGCAAGTGGTGCCCCTCAGAGGACCACACTGAGCCCAGTGCTGTTCAACATCTTCAATATTGACGTAGGGGGATCAAGTGCACTTTTAGCAAGTGCTAGAAGACACCAAGCTGAGTGGTGTGGACGATGTGCCTGAGGGAAGGGGTGCCATCCATATGGACCCAGACAAGCTCGAGACATGGACCCATGGGAACCTCATGAGGTTCAGCAAGGCCAAGTGCTGGTGCTGCACCTGGGTTGGGACAATGCCCAGTATCAATCCAGGCTAGGGCATGAACAGTTTGAGAGCAGCCCTGCCAAAACGACTTAGGGGTGCTGGTGGATGAGAGGCTGGACATGATCTAGCAATGTGCACTTGCTGCCCAGAAAGCCAAACATTCCTGGGCTGCATCAAAAGCAGCGAGACCAGCAAGGAAGGGGTTTCTGTCCCTCTACTCTGCTCTGCTGAGATCCCACCTAGAGTGCTGCATCCAGCTCTGGGGCACCCAGTATAAGAAAGATGTTTGTACTAGGACAGGGGATAATGGTTTTAAACTAAAAGAAGGTAGATTCAGACTAGATATAAGGAAGAAGTTTTTTACAATGAGGGTGGTGAAATACTAGAACAGGTTGCCCAGAGAGGTTGTGGATGCCCCATCCCTGAAAATATTCAAGGTCAGATTGAACAGGGCTCTAAGCAACCTGCTCTAGTTGAAGATGTTCCTGCTTATTGCAGCAGGTTGGAATTACATCACCTTTAAAAGTCCTTTCCAACCCAAATGGTTCTGTGGTTCTGTGAAATTGTTCATGTGTCCTTCTGTCTGTTTTTTCATATATGAATAATTTGTGAAGGTATATGCCACAATTATGTTTTTCTCTCCAACTTTGAAGGTGAATGAAATGTTCAATGAGGACCATAGTGGAGAGTGAGGGAAAACTGTTCTTTTAACACCTGGGATTCTTTTTCAGTTTCTAGTTTTTACATTTAACCAATGCTGAAAAAGCACACAAAATGTTTAAACACAAAGTGTTAAGCATGACTTTCCAGGTCACAGGTTATGTTTTAAACCAGACTCATGTTATGGCTCCTGATAATATTTTTGGAATTAGAAACCTGTCAGCATTTCCTTTTGGAGATAGGGAGCTATAACTGGCTATAAAAATATGTTCCCAGCCAAGGCATGCCATATGAGGTTGTTGCTGAAAAGCAATTAAAGTCTAGCAGCTTTGAAATAAGACGCACATCAACAAGATGGGGAGATCTGCTGTTTTCTGTCAGTGCTGCGTTTCTGGAAGTCAGGAAATGTGTGACGATAGGTGTATGGTGGCTGTTCGGGGGCTGCTTTTATGGGTCACTGGGCAGAATTGCGTCTGAGTGGATGATTTTGGTTTGTTTTCAGTGTTAGGTTTTCCTGTGCTCTGGATGTCATTTCACAAATTAATCTCTTGATAGGTATTTTAACACCTTCTCTCCATTTCCTAAATCTTTTGTGCAATTGGTCCTTTTCTTTTGGTTCACCACAACTTTAAGTAGCTCCAGCACATTCTTCCAATTTATAACGTCTCCCTGACTTGCCAGCTGGACTCCACACACAGCCTTGATGCTCCAGGAAGGAAGACTTGGCATCAAGTGAGTCTGGGGTTAATGAAAGCCTGGAGTGGGATGTTATAAAAATCAGATGATTATAGTAATTTTAAGGGGCTATACACTGAGTTTAATAGCTCCATGGGGAATTGTGATATGTATATATGAGGAGTGGAGGAAGAGAGAATGGGCATAGTAAGGTGCCACTAATTATATATATCTATGTCTATGTCTATATCTATATCTATATCTGCATATATATATCCCTATTCTCTCTCCCCTTTCATTCCCTCTTTCAGGCGATTTGATACGTTTTGGCCAGAATCCTAGT
>VYZT01050075.1:0-15295 GCA_013400735.1 Pomatostomus ruficeps | reverse complement strand
TGCAATGCATCATCAAACAATCCATACAGAAAACTTGCAGAGAGGGGAAGCTGTTTTCAAGATCCAGTTTTCTCCTCTGGCTGCAATGAAATATTTGACTCTGATAATCACACATCTCTCCTGCATTTGCCATGGTAATTCCAATTCATCCACTTTATCTTTATAATGATCAGATACTTATCTGTTTCATTTTATGTTCAGGCAGATGTAAGATAAGTTTTCTTTTAAAGGAAAACAGCCCCAAAGTTAACTTGGATTTTGGTTTGTCCCAAATTCAGGGTCAGAATCTCATGGGCCAATGCTCTTGCTCAGCTGGAAAGAGGTAGTAGCTGGAGGCAGGTAAGGGGTTGACTGTAATCACAAACTTCTCATCACTGGCTGCCTGCAATGCCCACTGTGGAGGCAGTGGTGCAGACTCAGGGGTTCACAGCTCCATGTGGAGGCACTGGCAGCTGCTGTTTGTACAGGGCTTGATGCTTCCATCCTTCTCCCTCTGTGGAGCTACTGCCAGATGCTTGATCTTAGTGAGTTGGACCATCGAGTCTTGTCCCATGACCCTGACTGAAAGAAGATTGTGATACTCACTGGGCATAAGAGGATGAGAAAATTAGGAGTTGTTTGGGGTTATGCTATATCTTAGTGATTGTAATATTAGCTGCTGAGAATGAGTGTTTAGGGAACAGTGAATAGTACTCTGTTGAGGCACGATGATTATATTTCAAAATAAAAAAATAGATAATAAAATCTTGTAAATATAAAAAATCTTTTATAAGATAAAGTCTTCTGTGGGACTGTCTTGCATTCATTCTCTGTCATTCTAGCTCCATAGTCTTAAAAGGTGGTTGTTTGTCTTGTTGGCTTTGCAAAGTCAGCATTGTGATAAAACATTCTTGTATATTTAAAGAAAAATGAAATAAAATTGCAACCTAAATTCTGCTTTTACTTACATCTTTTAATTGTGAAGGCCATGTTTTATAAATAGTGTAATAGAAAGCATAGGGGGTACAAAACCTTTGAGGGAAATACAAGCCCTTTTTATGACATTGTTTAATTAGTTGTTTTGTAGGGCTGGTTTTGGCAGGGACTATGAATGCATATGGATATGTGTGCACGTACATAGATGCACACACATGCTCATAACTTGAGCAAAGTGTTCTGGCAAGTCCTTGAGACTCAGCTGGGGAACACCACTGTATTGGTTTAGCAGTCATGTTTTGCAGAGGAACTGTACTTTGAAGAATATTCTAACTGCATCATTTATTCAATTTTTAAAACATATACTTCAGGTTAGGATAGCCTGTTTTCTGTATGCTTCACAATGTCAGAAAAATGATAAAAGCAAACAAACAAAAACCCCAGTACCATGGAGATTATGTATCTTGATGTTTAATTTTAAGTAAAGTATTCAAATATACATTTAAATGGAAATGTGTTTAATGATGTTTTTTCAGAGGCAAAAAAGTGTTATGACTTCCTAAAAGTTTGCCTCTGGTGGTAGAAATGAAAATGTCCTTAGGATTCTCAGCTGCAGCTTTATGTGTTAGAAATACCCCCTAAAAGTCTTACAAACTAAAAACTCAACTAAGTCTGAGCTACAAAATTAGACATGAATTTCTATATATTGCTTTCTTCCTATGAAATAACTGTGAATAAAACAGGTTTTTTGGAGTCATTTGAGTGCCCTCTCCTTCTGAGGACACAAGCTTTCATTTCACATGCAATGAAGTGAATTTGTTCTCAGTCATTTTGACTTCTTGTTTTAGAGCCCACACCTACCCACACAAAGGTTTTTTTTATTACATATAGTTTTGTGAATGAAGAATTTTTTTTTTTTTAGGTCTTAATATGGGACTTTGGACAACTAAATAGGAGAGCATGTTTAGTTTTTAGGCTTCTCTTGTTAAATAACAGTGTGGCTAGGATTTTCTTTACTCAGATGATGTTATTTGGGCTCTGTACAGGCTTTCTTGAGAAAGAATTTTTGCCTGTCTTTACAGAAAATGCATATCATCTGCTTTCAGTGGGAAGACAATTTTTCTTTCTCCCAGTTAATTACTTTGAGTCAAAATGTCTGGTAATGGGAGTTGTAATCATGATATGACTTAACAAGTTTAGTTAAAGACCACAGTTGCACCAAGGCTGTACTACACCATCCTTTCTTTCTGGAAAAGTATCAACAAACATTTGTCATTCAGAAAACTGTACCAGGAGACTCAGAGCTGGAACATTCTTGGCTGCTACTGTCTTAGTTGAAATGGTTGGAGTCTGTTCATGTGCAACAATGTTGAAAATAAAAACCTGTTTGAATATATATTTAGCTGCCAGGTTTTCAGTGCCTCATTTGAAAATCTTTCTGCATTTTTCAATAGGTGGTTTTTTCAGTGGTTTACATCTGGTAGTCTCTAGAATGAAATGTTTTGAGAACTGATAGGAGAACTTTGGAGGATTCATTTCTCTTGTGTGAAATGCTCCAGAAATGAAATTGTTATGTTTTTAATAGATTGAACTCTTCTCTCTCTCTCTTTTTAAAATAAAATATAAGCCCATGTAACTTCTTACTTTAAGCCAATGACCCTCCTTTTATTCAGAGATAATGAAGTTCTATTATCTGACTTTGAAGAAAGAGGAAAGAGTAAGAAAGCCTAAGTTATTTACCCAAGTCATAAAAACAGCTGTGCCCACATTATTGCTTGATATTAGGTGTGTCTTATCCTAAAATGAGGGCTCACTGAACTAGTTCATTCCTTCTTTCAGAGGTACAGCCTTTGTAATACAAGGGAATAAAAAATAAAGTGATTTATTTAGGACATCATAATTTGTTTTATTACAACCAGGAAGGACTCTTATTAAAATACATTGACAAGTAGTATTACCTTTTACTCAGATGTATGCAGACTAAAGATTCAAACTGCCACAAAGCACCTCAAAGGTTACTAAACTATGTGTCACAGACTACACCAGTGACCAAGCAGCCACAAAACACTTCTGATCCTTTGAAAAGTGAGAATTAACTAAATGAAAATTGCCCAGACCATCCTAGCTAGTAAACCATGACACATCCTGCAAATCTGAGCTGATTTAATGGAAGAAAATTCCTTTCTGTATGTAATCTGATAAGTAGCTTGACTCTGAGTATGCTGGAGACATATATAAATTAGACATGAGTTTCGATCTAACATATTATTTCCCCTTCATTATGGTCAGTCTCTGATCATTCAGAGGAAGAAAAATAATTTTCCTTCATTCTTGGGAAACTATATCTGCTGGTTGCATGTTAAAGCTGGTAACCTTTTAATGGTATTGGCTGGGCCTGAAGTATGAGACTATGTGTGATTTATAACTAATGTGTCTGCTCTTTTCAAAAGGTATTTCTGGGGGGAATTGTGAGCAGGTTATTGGTCAGTCTTGTTCTTTCCTGAATTTCAGCTCATTTGATCTGAACTGCATTGCTACCTATAGGTCTTTTCCTCTGGTGAGCAATTTTTGTCTCTTAAGATGACTCACTGTGGGAGAGGGTACTTCCAGCTGGGAAAATATCCTTTTTGTTACCTTATTTGCAGCTACAGCACATTTCCAAAATGCTTTGTTTCTTTTTCATTCATTGATACTTCTTGTCTCCCTCCATGGGATCTCCTGTGTAAAGGAATATACCTGGACATCCAGAAAGCTTTGCATATCCCCATATGCTTTGTTACCTATTCCTCCTACATCAGTGTGTTGCACATCATGTAGCTCAAGCTGCCGCCTTCTTCAGGCAAGAAGTGGAATCTGACACTTCACATGCAGGTCACAGGACCACAGGGTGAGTCAGCCTGGAAGTGACCTCTTTGGCAGGACTTTGGAGTTCCCTTAGCAATCACCTGCTCAAAGCAGGGTCAGATGTGATGCCAGACCAGGTTAGTTGGGCTTTGTCTGGTTAGGGCTTGAAGTGGCTGTGCCTTTGTGTAACTGTTCCGGAGTGTTGCAATATCACTTGGAGTCCTGGACTTATTGAAACTGAGTAACCCTGGAGTAACCGCAGCATCCATCTAGCTTTGAATTTCCTCCCTGGGCAAGGATAAGACAGTATTTCCTCTCTGCCCAGTGCTTCAGGAAAGTTTTGACAAAAATTCAACTTGAGTTGTAATGGATTCAGCCCAAGAAGCCAACCTGGAACCTTAAGTGCTAAAAGTTTTCTAGTGCAAATCATTATCTACTCTCTCTCGGCTGCTGCCCTGAGGAAATGCAATGCTGTGTCTACACAGTACCCAACTCAGTTTCTCTTCAAACAAATCATATCTACCAGCAAACTACTGGCTTAGTTCTCCGCAATACTGTGAGGAGCAATTTTACTTCTGTGTGATCCAAGCATCATTCTCAACCTGTAATGCCTAACCTGAAACCCAGGCTGCCTCCATCAAGCTTGGACATCTGGCAAATCTACTTGTACAGGCCCTTGCTGAAGCTTAGGTCAGAGCTAGCTTTGCTCAATGTAAAGACCTGTACAACATTTTTTCTGCAAAACATCTGATACTCTGAATATAACCTTACATGCATTTTAGTTTCCTACTTAGCTACTTATATCTAAGGACATTAAATCTTCCAGACTATTCACAGCTGTCTAAACCTTGAATTTCTTCATTCCTAGAGGCTACCACTTTCTGTTCCTTTCCATTTAATAGTGTTCTTTAAAATGAAAAAAGCAAAACCTTGATTTACATGCTGTTCACTATGTTTGGTATTTATGAAACACTGAGAAGTGTGTTCACTGCTATGTAATCTGGAGAAATAAGACATGTTCTTCACTGTTACAGATTTACAATTGCAGTCAAGCATTTATTTGTTTCCTTTGTCATTTCCTTTATGTGGCAGTTCTCTTGAACAATAAAATGTGACAGTATCAATAGTTAAGGTGTGGTTCTATTAGGTACCACATTAGCTTAGTGGTACCTAATAGAACAACGGAAGTAACTATTTAGTTTTTGCCTCTATTTATTTCTGCTGGAATTTCAGTATGGGTTGTCTAGCTTCAGAGTCCAGATTTTGTATCTATGACTTTAAAATATGTTTCATTTCATCTTCTGGGAAGTGAAAAGAAAGACTTTGAATAAAGTCCTTTTCTAACTGCTTTTTCTTCTGTTCCTTAGTCTTTTCTACCTTTTTAGGAACTGTTCAGTAGAAGTATGAGAAGGTAAAGTGAAATATTACCCATCATGCATAAAGTCTTCTTGTATATCTTTGTATTTTGTGCCTTAAGCAGGGTGTTCTGGATCTTAATGTCTGTATCTTCAGTGCTGCCAATAATGTTTTGTCTTCAGTGGTTTGGGTGGATCTGGATTTAGAACTGTATTTTTGTTGGAATGCCTCTACATTGGATCCCTGCAGTTTTCAGTGCTTGGAAAAGTTATAACTTACAGTGGAAGACAAAGTAAACCCACCACCAAAGGGGAAAAATTAAATCTCTGTTTATTCACCTGCATGCTAAAGATGAGTCTTATTCACAGCAGCTAGCTGAAATATTCTAGATATTAAAAGACTTGGAAAAAAGTGAATTTTTTTAAATGCCTGGGACTTTGTTCCAGTAGAATTTGTGTCCCAGATGTTGATTTGCAGTAACAATATGCTGGATGAAATTTGCTGTTGAATGTGATATCAGATAGTGGCACAGAATACATACATGGGAAAAATGCATTTCTGTGTAATTTTGTGATTAAGGAATAGGCTGTGACAGCCTGTGCATTTCTGAATGACTATAGCATGGAAATCTGAAATAGAGAAGACTGAGAATGGTGTCCAAGTGACTTTTAACCACCTGAGAGATGAAAAAACACTGCCTTGTGGACTCCACTGGCCAGGCCTCCCCACTGTCATAGTGTTATGAGGAAAGAGTAAAGGAGTGTTTGTTGTTCTAAGTTTTGTTTCCCCTTGAAGTTTTCACACTAGCACTATATAAAAAGAGTTGGTCCAAGGTATAGTAAGTCTGGCTTCTAGACTTCTAGCTTCCAGAAGCATGACTATTTTTCTGTATTAGAAATGTAACTACCAGCTTCTGTTTGAGCATCTGCTCATGCTTACCAATGAAATTTACTTTCAATGGAAGGCAAATAAAATCCCCGTTTGAAATAAGCTGGGGAACATGGTGATTTTCATGTATTGTCTTCCCTGCCTATCTCTTCCCACATACAAAGCCTAAAAGGAGCTCCTGTGCCTCATAGATGGGTAAGACATAGTAGGTGTAAGTCAAAAAGAGATAAAGCCTCGGCTGAGGAATGTGATTTTTCAAAAACCTGTTTGGGAGAACACAGCAATTGGTTTTGAAAACCCACAGTTTCTGCTGTAGATGGTTAAGGTCAGCTCTGTGCAGGCTCCTTGTCTGAGCAGCCAGGCTCTTCAGTAGACAAGCTCCTGTCGAGACACACACAGGCTTCAGCAGAGCCGAGGCTGGTGAGTGATTGCGTGCTAGCCTGGTGGAAGGGAGCTGCAGCTGTCCCTTCACTGAAAACAGTGCTGGGCCACTCTCCCATGAAAAGGGGAGATTTCCTCGACCCTTAGTGTGGGGAGATTTCCTTGACCCTTAGCATTTCATTTGTCTGTCAGCGTCCCAGGAAAGCCAAGACCCTTGTGTCTGACCAGTCTGTCATTGTCCCACTGCCGGGACCCTTCACTGAACAGTCCTTCCGGATCAGAGGGTGGTTTGACTGACTTAGGCAGGGACACACACCAACAGCACAAAGGAGACCCCTCAGTGGGTCTTCCCACTTTATTTGAGTGTGTTACTGCTGCTGGTGACTGCTTGTGCCCATGAAGGATTCACATGAACTCTTTGCGGAATAATACTCTTCATTAGTATAAAATTGTGACAGCTTAAGGTTCGAGGATTGTCAGTGATAGTATCTGACTGCAAAAATGTATTCAAAGTAATATCTCTAATTTCCAATAAAAGTATTCAGCATGCATAGATCATGGTTCTTACCCAACAGGCAGCCCTTTGGGGTAGAAAACAGGTTCAGCCCGTCGACTGGTCTCAGCAGTTACAATGGAGTCTTCCCTAACTTTTCCCTATTCTCAACTTACTATTACTTTATATTTAGGTGGAGCTTGAGTGGCTCTAGTCATACATACCTTTGTTGCTGAGTCATGTAAAATTATCTTGCTTTGCTTTTAAAAATACAGTCAAAAAATTATAGAGCACATGTTTAGTGAGGGGCAGTCATATCTTGGAGTCAGGTAATTTTGGATGGAGATTAATATTATAATTAATATTATAATTAGGTTATGAAGTCCTGAGTTCATCCGAGGAGAGCAATTTCACCACACTTGGTGACTCAGCAGCTGGACATCTCCTTTCTGCCCCGGCTGACAGGTACTGTGAAGTTTATCAGCAGCAAAGCACCATTGAGTTCCCCTCCCTGCAAGGATTTCTACAGAGCCTGGCTATGGTGTCTTCACTCTGCTCCACCCTCCGTTCCACTCCTCTTGGTTGCAGATCATGTGTATGGGGAGTCATTGTGGAGCATTACATCCAGGGAGCAGCAACTGTATTTTATGCTGTAATTTCCATAAAGTTACAACTTCTGTTAGGATGTGAATTTTCCTTTTTCCTCTTATTTTACTCCCAACCATCTTTCCACTAAGGCAAAAGAGCCCCATCACTGCATGAAGGGCATTTCAGAGAGAGCTGAATATTGGGGTAGAACTGAGGGGTAGAGCAGACTGGGCTCTGGCCTCTGTCTCACCACTTGATTTGTGCAGTCTTCTTCAGATATAAACAATCTGCTGTTGCCAAAGGCAATGATTGTGGTGCTTTTCCTCCCTCTCTGAATTGCTGGGGTTTGAGGAAGAACAGCAGCTTCTTTTTAAGGAGTGGTTTTGGGGGATTTCTACATTTTACTCTCTAGACATGTAAAAAGGAGAAAACGTAATTAATGTAAAATCTAAATAAAAGCATTTGGGAGACAAGTTATCCTTCAAAAGTACTGCATGTTAAAAATCCTCTTGAATTTTATGATTGGAATTTCTTGAGGTTACTATACATGAAGCTACTGACCTTTCATCATATTATCTGGGACTTATATCTGGGAGTTTATGCAAAGCTTATATAATGAATATTTTTACAAAGACTGAAGATGCCAGATAAGAAAAAGACTTCTGAGATCTGGAGTAGACAAAGCTGCCCAGAGTTGTGGAAATAGTACAGCAATGGGCAGGTATTTTCCATGTTTCAGTACTGTTAGACTATAGGTTTTTTAAAAAAGCATCAATCTATCAACTCATAAGGCGATGAAGCAGAGGTCATCTTGGAAAGACTCTTCTCTGTGTGATAACTGAAGCACCTACTTTTAATCAACAGCTTCAGCTGATTAAAAGAAGTGGCTGGTTCATTTGTTGGAGTAATGCAATTTCTTACTATACCTGAAATGGATTGGCCTATAAATTAAAACTCAGAAATGGGATTGGCAACATACACATGAATGTGCATCATGTAAGACTTCTGAATACCAAATATGAGTACTTGACAGGGAATGGGTGGGGAGCTAGGCTTCAAAAGAAATGACCTGTGAGTGGTATTTGTGAACCAGTTGGTTGGTAAGGCTTGGTTGTTGCCTTTTTTTTTTCTGAAGAGGCTCTGTAGCTGTCCTGTTTGCATGAACACATTGGAGGAGGGTTTTTTATATTTTATTTTATTTTACCTTTTTTTTTGGTCTCTGAGTACACTCTGTGGTTGTGATGCTTGGACCTTGCATCACCAGTGTTTTAAGTGTGTGTGTTGAATTACTAGCAGTCACAGCAGGAAGACCTAGAATAAAACTCGTGAATCTGTGAACAGCAAATATCAATAAAAGACATTGCAACAGGGAGTATGACACTTTCCTCTCTCTATCTATTTCTGTAGTTGTTTTTTAGGAAGGCAGGTGATGGGGTGGTGTTTGTGACCTGCAACAGACATTCTGTATTTTTTTTCCGTCCTGTAGACAGAATGAACTTCCCATAGATAAAATGTAAATTGGTGACAGCTCTGGATTTCCATGCAGGAAAGACAAGTACCATCAGTGGGGAACACTTTGGAAATGCAGGAGGTCTGAGCAACTAGACTGCTCCATTTTTAGGGGAAGAGGAAATGTCTAGGAATTAAGCAGAGAGAAATTGTGGAGGAGAATTCACATTACAAGTAGAAGGAAGCTGCATTCAGTAGAATTAAGGCAAATGAGGATTGGTAGACTGTGAACAGTGGGCAGAAGAGGACAAGAGGAGTTAAATGTTTCCAGATGACAGAAGGTATCCAGAAAGTGAACTGCGAGAGACACCTTTAAAAGCTCCAGATGGTCAAATGAAGGAAGATGGCTGAGAGACCTTCATTAGTAGCAGTTCATCCCAGCTGGAAAGAAAATCAGTAATGTTCTCAAAACATCTAAGTAACCAAACACCCTGAAAACAACATACATGTCATTTTATTGGTAAAGTAGTCTTCTGAAATTGGTAGTCATTTTGCAATGGTGCCAGAGTCACTAAATATTGCAAAATATCTCAACATGTAGGTGATTTCTTGGGACTTGTCAGGGTGCTGAAGGAGAATAATACCAAACCAGTCCTCATAGTGATTCTCCATGTCATGGTGGTGGGGAAAACCGTATAGAAAATTCTGAAAGTATTCAGCTGCATAGCTGTGTAGCACCAGTACAATGTTTTGATTTGGAAGTGGAATAAAAGGCCACTGTATTTTGAGTATAGATGGAATGAAGACAAGTGTTTTGGAAGCCTACACTAGAATAACCAGACGGACATTATATCAATAATGAGATAATGAAATGAGCTGATAAGTGAGAAGAGTTTAAACATAAAATTGTGATATTGAAAATATAATGAAGACCTCCAAAGGAAGTGAAGGGATAACAACCAGGCAAAATTGCTCACTTACAAGCAAAATTTGATGAGATTTATACCAAACTCCTTGAAGTGAAATGCCACCCTACAGTTAATCTGTCTTTAGAGGAAGAGTGGGGAATGTGGGTTTTCTCAGTTGTGAACAGCTTCAGAGAAAATGATCCTGAGTGGTGAAGGCCAGTGCCCTGGGAAGGAACACTGGGTGATCTCCCGTATAACAAAAAAATGGCTACTTCCTACCCAGAGCAACATGGTACTTAGGAAATGGTATTTTTGTGGTAAAAAAAAAACTACATAACACATGAATGTTTCAGGAGAGTAAAATCTAGGAAAAGTAGAGAAGTTATATCACTTCTTTATTTGACATTGGTGCAATTGCTTTTCCAATGCTGAGCTTTTTTTTAGCATCCATAACCCTGTTGATAAAATTGCAAGGGACTGATCAAAGGACTGAATACTTTGCCTTGTGGTGAGACATTCTGGAATCTTGTTTTGTTTATCTTACCCATGAGAAGGCTAGGACTTGACCTGATCAGAGGGTCTGCATTGGGAAAAAAAGTTGAAAAACTGTTAACAAACTGGCAGGCAAAGATATAAAAAGGTCCAGTGGTTGGTCCTTGAAGTTCAAAATTCCACTGCACATTTTCAACAGTGTGAGTGATTAGCCCCTATGATATCTTAACAAAGGTTGTGGTGGTTTTCTTACCACTGACAATTTAAAAATTAAGATTGAATGGTTTCTTAAATGATATGTTTCAGTAAAGCAAAAGTTCTGTGGCTTCTTTGTACAGGGCATTGGCCTAATTGTTCATAAAAATCCCCTTTGACCTTGAATTTTAAAATTGTTTTAAAGATAATTACTAGAAACAAACAAACTAGTCTTTTTTTTTTTTTATTGAAGTTTTCTGACTAAAACTTACTTTTGCTTTTGCAAAGTTCTAATGAAAAATAGGTATTTTTCTTGGCCAGCTTCTGTTCATAGCCCATTAGATGTTTTTCAGCTGTAGTGAACTTACAGTGTTACAGTCTTAGTGTCTTGGTATATTATGTAGTATTGGTTTATCTGTAAGGCTGTATTTTTGGTTCCATTCCTTGGTGCCCTGAAGACTTATGCCAAGCACGAGTGTATTTTATTGAGATATGTATGGGATATCTTCATAGCATTAATTGAATTCAGGATTATGAAATCTACTATTTTGCAATAAGTGCAGCTTCTAGTGGTGTTTTAGTTCCTCACCTCCTCTGAGTCCCATCTGCTCATCTCATGTTTACAGTGATAAATGTCTTGGAGACATTTCTGCTAGATCCGTATTAAATCCAGTTACCAGCATTGCTGTGGCTGCAATCCCAGTTAGGGTGAGAGTGCCATTAAGCTGGCCATTGTATCAGCAAGCTCAGTTTCTGACTTCAGAGAGCTCAAAAGACCAAAGACTGCCGAAGAGTGACACAGTGACCAGATAGCAAGTGATGTTAGGGACATAGGGAGCATGTTAGCCTGGCTCTCTAAAGAAATGTTTAGGGAATGACTTTTACACTGCTTGTTTCTCTGACAAGATCTCGTCTTTCTCCAATTGGTTTTGGATTCATTTGTCTATTTCAGCCTGGTTTTTACAGAAGAATAAAAATACCAGGTTCTTGTCGTGAGCTGAAGCACCAGGTTCAAAAGAGCTTTGTGGCACCCAAAAAATGGGTATGTGAGAAAGACACAAATTAGAAGCAGTTGTGGTGTGGGCTGCAGGACAGTAAGATCACAAAAAATCAAATGTCTAAATTCTCTTGCTTGCAGAACAACTTGTATTCTTGTGGGGAACAGGCTAGACTCATTTTGCACTGTTGATTCTCTTGTGATTTCAGTCATAACAACTCACTTAAAACTGCTTCAGCAATGTGGCTTAAATACATTTGATCTAGACAAGAGTTAAAGTAATTAGCTGACATTTGATTTTACTTGATATGGATCCAAACCATGAAAATTTGAACACCCTTAGGTTCAGAAGTGTTTCCTTCAGTGTTTGGGTAGTAGTCTGTGTTCTCAAGTAACCTTTTCAAACTTGGCAAATTTAATACCAGGTTTAAAATAAAGGCACTATGTGGGGAATCAAGTCTGAAAATGCTTTTTCTTTAACTATAGAGGTGCTCTAGACTATAGTTGTAGAAGCAGAAGGAATAGAAAATGTGTTATCTCTATTAAGGTGTATGCTTGTATTTATATGCAATGTTCACACCTGTGTACATACTTATGTGGCTGTGCAAAATGTTACTCCTTCTGCAAGGACCTTACAGTCTTAATAGATAACCAGGGCAATGGGGTGCTTTGAGAGTCAGAGGATGGTGCTAACTTAGAGCATGTGTGCATTTTCAGTTTTATGATGTGATGACAGCAGCGCTCTGACGCTGGTTAACATTTGTGGGCCTTGCGGAAGGAATGAGTCTCCATGAGGGATTTGGCCGGAGGAGACCTGCCTACCTGGCACACAGAGATGAGGAGGGTGTTCCAGGCAGGGTTGAAACAAAGATGAGTAGCATGATGTTTTACATTGTATGTGATGGAGTCAGTAATATGGAGTGTGATAGATCATGTTTTATAAGTTTGTTATTTCTTCTTGCAGTCTAATATAGAGGGAAAAAAAAGAAGTTATGAAGAAATTTAAATGGAAGTTTATAGATGTTTCTGTTGAAGGCAGAGGCATTCAATTCCTCTTTAAAGAGCAATTATATGTGAACTGGAAAAGCTGTATATTACAACAATACATTCAATTTGCTATGTTAAGAAACTGAGATACGAAGGGAAGAATTTGAGGCAGGGAGGATTTAATAGGATTTAATTATGACCTATGTATGTAGGGCCAAAAGAGGCACAGTTAAATGGGTGTCTTCAAGATGTCATCCTTACATGACCCCAAAACCAGTACTATGGTATTTGTTTTGTTAACATAAATGTTCATTGTCCAAGTAATTTGTTAGTAGATTGTATCACAATTTTCTCTGGCTCTGGGACAAATTGAAGTAATGGAAAGGTTGCAGAATTCAGAGTTTCCCATGCAGCTCTGAAAAGAAAATAAGCAACAACAATGTGGAAGAACACTGATTCAGTGGTACATACTTTACACTAACTTACTGTAAGCAAATTACCTGGAAATTATTCAGTTTAATGCCTAAGCAGCAGAGTGAGAAGTTTACGGATTCTTTCACAAAGTTTGCTCTTGTATTGTAACATAAAAATCATATTATCTCCCCCTTACCATTATAATTCTTCAGTGAGTTTTAATTTCTCAATGTGCTAAAGAAAGAAAAGAGCTAGGAGACCAAAAGGGAAATTCATCCACATGTGACCATTAATTAGGTGATGGTTTGAACACTGCTATCCAAATTCACTGTGTGAGTTAAATAACTGTTCATTTAAGTAACAATAAACACAATATACCTTATATCTGAGGATTTCAGAGCAGTTTACAAGTTTTGAATCTCACAGCATTCCTATAAGAGGGTAAAAAAAATACAGGTATAGAAATAATAAAAAAAAATTGTTAAGGTTGCTCAGGGGATGAAGAAGGAGGAGGGCCCAGATGCCATGGTTTGGGAAACCTATACAATTTACAGAATTACTATATTACTGAACTCTTTCATATATCTAAGTTGACTGTAAGCTGTGAAAGATATGCCATCCATTTCCTGAACAAATAATAGCACAGGATAATGGAAGATAATTTTATGCTGTTAGCTCCTTTCCTATGGAGCTGAAGTCCAGAGGAGTCAGTGTAATTAAATTTGCCTGCAGAAAGAAAGGGTTATCAATAAAGACATCTTACGAGAAACAGACAGAAAAGGTGCTTGGGAAGAGGAACATGTGGTAATAATAAAGGAAAGTTGGACAATAGAGTCAAACTCAGACACATTTTGTGGCCAAGAAGTCAGAATTTTCATGGAGGTCCATGAGAGAAGGTGGCCAAGAAGCCTACATGGACACATGATATGTATCTGCTCCAGAGCCTAATTTTTGCTCCACAAGATCATAGAATTGTCTAAGTTGGAAAAGACCTTTAAGATCATTGGGCACATCCATTAACCCAGCACTGCCAAGTCCACCACTAAACCATGTCCCTAATCACCACATCTACACGTCTTTTGAATAACTCCAGGCATGGTGATTTAACCACTTTCCTGGGGAGCCCTTTCCAAGGCTTGACAACCCTTTCCACAGAAAAAGTTTTCCCAATATCCAATCTAAACCTCCCCTGGTACAACTTGAGGCCATTTTCTCTCATCCTATTGCTTGTTACTTGGGAAAAGAGGCTGAACTCCACCTTGCTAGAACTTTCAGGTAGTTGTAGAGAATGGTGTGCCCCCTTGAGCCTTCTTTTCTCCAGACTAAACAACCCCAGCTCCCTCAGCAGCTCCTCAGAGGACTTGTGCTCCATTGCCCTTCTCTGGACATGCTCCAGAACCTCAATGTTTTTCTTGTAATAAAGGGCCTAAAACCCAACACAGGTTTTGAGGTGTGGCCTCCCCAGTGCCCAGTTAGAGGGGACAATCACTGCCCTGGTCCTGCTGGCCACACTATTTGTGACACAGGCTAGGGTGTCATTGGCCTTCTTGGCCACCTGGGCACACGCTGGCTCATGTTCAGCCACTGGGCAGTTTTCCAGCAACTCTGTCCCCAGCTTCTAGCCTTGCAAGGGGTTGTTGTGACCCAAGTGCAGGACCCAGCACTTGACCTTACTGAACCTTATATGTTGGCCTTGGTCCATAGATCCAGCCTGTCCAGATCCCTCTGCAGAACTTTCCCACTCTCCAGCAGATTAGCACTCCTGCCCAATTTACCTCATCTGCAAACTGACTGATGGTACCCTCAGCCGCTCATCCAGATCATTGATAAAGACATTAAATAGGACTGGACCCAGTACTCAGCGCTGGAGAGCACCACTAGTGACCAACTGCCAGCTCTGGTCACTCTCTAAGCCCAGCCATCCAGCCTGGTTTTTTATTGAATGAAGAGCTATGAGCAGCCATGCTGTGGGAAATGGTGCCTAAGGCTTTACTAAAGTCCGTGTAGACAACATCCACAGCCTTTCCTTCATCTATCTTGTCACAGAGGAAGATGAGGTCAGTCAGGCAGGACATGCCTTTCATACCATACTGGCTGGGCCTGATAACATGGTTGTCCTGTATGTACTGCATGATGGCATTTAAGATGATTTGCTCCATGGCCTTCCCCAGCACTGAGGTCAGACTGATGGGCCTGTAGTTCTCTTACATTCTTTCTGACCCATCTTGTATGTGGGTGTCACATTGGCTGACCTCCAGTCAGCTGGGAGCTCCCTGGCTGACCAGTAAATGATCTTCCACCAGCTCCCCCAGTAACCTTGTGTGGATTCCATCCACATAAAATTGGATAGGTCTAAGTGGTGTTGCTGACTGTTGGGGTTTGGGATAT
>VYZT01050074.1:24961-72654 GCA_013400735.1 Pomatostomus ruficeps | reverse complement strand
AAAAGTAAGCTTGAAGGGTTTAATAAAGACCACTCTATATTTTGCGAGGGCAAGAATTGACACACACCTTTAGCTACAGCTAAAGATTCATGAGAAGTAAAATCACTTACTATTTCCAGCTGAGGTGGATTTCTTTCTTGATTCTCTGTTTTTCTGATTTAGTCTGCTCAGACACTTGACCAGTCCATCTATTCAGTGCCACTCCTTCCCTCAGCCAAAAGTGTCACAGTGCCAAGTCTCTAAAGAAGAATTGAAGAGGCTGAAAAGAGAAAAAAAAATCTCAGGTCATCTGTTTCAAATCTGCACTCATCTCTTTTAAGTGAATGCAAAACTGAAGGTAATTTGAGATTGTTCCTTGGTCTAAGTCACAGTTAAAGCAGCTAAATGGTAACACTGGAAAATGCAGTAGAATAACTAGGAGACAAGTAGGATTACATTTTCAGGCTCCCGGAGTTTCACTTTTGACTTAGGTGAGGTCAGGATCAGGTAACAAGTGAACCAGTATGAATTCATGAGAAACCATCACAGTAATTCAATTTGCTGTTTACTTCAAATTCACATGGAAGCATTTTTTTTCCCCTAAGGAGGAAATCTACCAAAATTTACAATACAGTTTTCTTCCTCTTCAGATTTAACCTGAGTGTTAGGCAAGGCCACACACTTCCGCACTTCCACTTGTGGAGGTTTGTGTGGTGTATTTTTTCATGGCAGTGATCTAGTCTGCTGGGGCTGATGTTTGGGCATGTCAAGAACTGAGTCTATAAGTTTGGCTCACATCTGACTTTGTGAAATTTCAAAAGTATAATTTATTTGTATAATGTGCATTATGCCTTATCTCAATACTGTGTCATCCATCCACCTTACTGCTGAGAGGACAGTTCGCAGCAGAGAGGAGGCAACTTGACACAATCCACCTTAGGAAATTGATTTGACAGCACTCAGTGAAAGTTCTTATGGAACAGAGAGGTGGATTTATGTTAAAAGTGTTCCAAAAAGTTGATTTTATTATTCAGTATAATACCTACATATTCAAAGCATCAGCTTGTTTGTGTTCATATGGTCTGACCAGGGTTGCTCATGTGTGACACTGAAGGCAAAAGGGCCCTGGCTGTCAAGCCCTCAATGCTTTTTCTGAGCTTCTGGTGATAAGTGGTGATTGATTTCATTTTATATAGGTCTTCTATGTCTTTAAGATCCAGCAGCTGTGCTGGCGTGGTTAGTCTGCCTCCACGTATTGCTTACTATTATTACAGCCTCCATAAATTTTTGTGTCTGTATGTCCTCATGTTGAATTTCTTAAGATTGCAATATGACTTTATGACTTCCTGCTCTGCCTCTAAGATAAAGAGTGGCACATGTGATGTGCTGTGATAGGGATTGTGGCTGTTGTCAAGGTGCAGGATCCTGGTCACAGAGGTGTCTTTGCAGTAGCCTTACCAGAGCTCAGGCCTGCTCGTCTTGATGTAAATGAGATATTTTAAATTTTCCTTCAGTCAGCTTTGTCCTTTGTTATCTGGGTGTGCCAGTGTTTTCAGCTTTGTTTTGCTGCTGCTTCCAGTAGTGTGCATATTTCCATTCATACCTCATTCTTACCACCCTCCCTAATTCTGTTACAAAAGTCTATACATGTGAACTGGAAAAGTCCAAGTTAAGATCAAGCCCAGTTCCTGACAACATTGTTGTGTGCTATACTTTAGCACAAAACCAAAAAATAAAATACAAATAGTTTTGCAACAAGAAGAAATAAAATTTTACAATAATGGTAACTTACTTCTTTTGCAGCCTTTATATATTACAGTCCTAAGACATTTGAGAGTTACTTCAATCAAGTACTGAAGTAGAAGAAATCTAGTTCAGGTTCACTAGTACCTATCCATATTAATCCTTTAACAGCACTTTGAAAATGCACAAAAACTTAGGGTGGGTATGTTAACTGTTGTCAGCTTATTGTCTCAGTAGGATGGACTTCAAAAGACTTCAGTTTAAAGATCAAATAGTCCCTGCTACAGTGTCCTGCAACCACGCTGATGACAAATTAGGTTAAAAACAGCAACTATCCTTCTCTTGTAGCAAATGTTTCTGTTAGTATATCATAAAAGCTTATGATTTAATTACGTTTTCTTGTAAGAGAAGCCCTTTATGTATATAGGACCTGACTGTGGGCAGAGATTCTGGTTTTGCTTCTCTGCTTATGAACAACAACTTCCAGGACCGCCCATCTCAAGACGTCCCTAAATACGCACCGCTCTGCTCCTAAGCCTTGCTATTCCCAGGGCTGTGAAGTCCACACATGTAGCAGTCCTGTTGGCTGGGAGGAAAAAAGGGAGAAAATTATGAGTCATCTCCAGCCCATCCTCCTCACTACTCCTGGGGTAGAAGGGCCATGGAAATGAATCCCATATCTGTTCAGGACAGGGAAAGAGCAAGTAAAAGAGTGTTAGAAGCAGTGATACAGTGCCAGAGCACTGTGGTTGTGCCAGGGAATAGTAATATGGAAACGTTTTGTAAAATTTTATTTCCTTAAGAGAACATGAATGAAGAAAGGGTCTGCTGCTGGTACTAGGGCAGGTGCTAAATGCTGCTATGTCCTGCATCCCCATGCCTACTCTGGATATGTACTGAGCTCACTGAGGCAAGGATTGGCTTGGAAATGGAAAATGCCTATGAAAAATTGTCCTATGAAAGCATGTGCTTTCTGTAGCTAAAATAAAACCAGTGGTTGCCTACAGGGGAATAAAAAAGGAATTTTAAACAGAGCCCTTCATGTGGAAAGCAGAGATGCTGACAGTTTCTATTAAGTTCTTTAGAAAATCTCTTCCTGTGAAGAATATCCTGTGTGACTTGCTGGTCCAATTCAGGACAGAGAAAGTTATTTGTAATTTAATGATACCTCTTCTGGGAAGGTATTTGCATTGTAGAACTGGCTGGAGCTCAGCGCACCTTGGACAGATTTTTGTCCTGTGCAGCTGTAGCACATCAGGCTGTTGGAGAGGCAGCATGAGTAGTACCATCTGCTGCAGAGGGGCTGGGGTGCTTGCTGGAGGGTATCTCATCTGGGCCACCTTTTCCACAAAATATAGATGTAGCACTTACTATGCAAAACTCTAACCCCCTCATTCAAATTGTGTTGAATTGTGGGTTACAATTGTAGCAGAAGAGGTGCTGGGATGGATGTATGACCTCATTGCAGGAGTTTAATTGCCTCATGAAATGAAGTTAAAGATAGCTTGGAGGAGAGCAGAAGGAGAAGGCATCCAGGTCCTAAGAGTTGCCAGGAGGGAGAGCAGGAAGGCATCCAAGGAAAGGCCTGGCACAAAGAGGAGTTTGTAGAAGTGTTCTTTATGCTTTAAATCTGTTTTGAACAGTGGGAGATATGGTAATTAGCAAGCTTACAGCATGTGGAGCGGGGAGGAGGGAGATAATTCCCACATTGTCCTGGTGCACTATAAATGGTTCTGGCTGGCAGGGCAGCTGCATGACGCACAAGGCAAGGAAGGCAGCACCAATGTTGCTATCATTTTGGTTTGCTCCTTCTTAGGAATGGGTGGCAGCAACCACTTCTGATGGTTTCTAAGGCTTTTTCATGCATGTTTGAACAACAACAACAACAAAAAGAGTCAAATAGGAGTTTGGAGGCCCTAAAAACCTAAAAAGCAACCACTTGATGCTTTAGGAAGGTTTCCAAAACAACGGCTGGCAGTAAGAACAAATGATCCAAATATACATCCAGAAAAGCTTCTTAGCTGTAGAAGTAAGCATGGATTTTACTGATCATATGGTTTGAATTCAAAATGATGCCCAAACTTTTATAGCTCCCACTGTCACCAAAAGCCATATTCTTGAGGGTTTTCCCTGTTGAGGACTTAAGAGCATTGAGTTGCCAAAATACTTCTACTGTATATTTGGGATGGTTAAAGAGCTGTGGACATTTTTCTCTAGCCTGCTACATAAAGATACACTCCATAGAATTATTTGGAACATTTACACTGTTGTCATAGACAACTGAATATAAATTTATTTATAAATGGGGAAAACTGAGCTAAGACTGTCACAAAAAATATGTTGTAAATTGGGAGAAGTATTAGAGACATTGTTTTTTGGCAACCACTTGTTATTCAGTGGGATGGTTCATTTTAATCCATTGTCCTGCATTTTCCCCCCTTACTTGATGACAAATATGATGTTGCACGCTTGCCACCTCTTGTCTACATTTTCTCTTCATAACAAAACAAAGGAAATGTGGCTTTGAACTTCTGTCCAGTTGGATCCTGATTCAGACTGCCTGTGTGACTTGGAGCAGGAGTCTAAAATCTAAGTACACAGAAAGGCGTGGGTGACAAAAGAGGATTTACAAGGGGAAACAGTGTTCTGGATTATCA
This sequence comes from Pomatostomus ruficeps, assembly GCA_013400735.1. Classification (NCBI taxonomy): domain Eukaryota; kingdom Metazoa; phylum Chordata; class Aves; order Passeriformes; family Timaliidae; genus Pomatostomus; species Pomatostomus ruficeps. The sequence continues at coordinate 68,275 of VYZT01050074.1, read as the reverse complement.
CTTTCTAGGGACAATTTATATTTGTTTAATCAACTACTGCAGTGACATATCCATAACAGGTGGAAAAGAGGAATTTGCAGCTACAAAATGCTTGCCTGCAAAAATCCATCAGTCCTAGGCAGGACTCAAGCCAAGCTATTGCTACCAGAGAAGTGTTTTCCAGAGCACAAAAATAGTTAAGAATTCATTAGTGCATTTGTTACGGTTGCACACTGAGGAGGAATGTCTACCAGTTTTTCTTTCTTTTTTTCAGTTTTGACAGTGTAGGACTAGATCTCATAATTTCTTCTGGTTAAGACAGTTCATGCCCACTGGATAGGTCCTTTCTTGCATTTATTTGTACCACCTTTCAGTATGAATGTTCATGTTGGTTACATGTTCCTCTATTTCCCCAGTTAACCCCTATGTAGCCCTGGGTCAGAAGCAGTGATAGCAGGGAAACTGTTGGCTCTGTTTTGAGCAAGCAGTTAAGGCATGATATGTTTTATGTGACTCCTATCACAGAATCAGTTAGGTTGAAAAAGACCTCCGAGATCATCAGATCCAAGCTATGACCAAACACCACCACATCAACCAGACCGTGGCAGTGAGTGCCACATCCAGTCTCTCCTTGAACACCTCCAGGGATAGTGACTCCACGCCTCCCTGGGCAGCCCATTCCTATATCTAATCACCCTTTCTATGAAGAAATTCCTCCTGATGTCCCACTTAAACCTCCGCTGGTGCAGCTTGAGAGTGCGTGCTCGCATCCTGTTGCTGGTTGACTGGGAGATGAGGCCGACTCCCACCTGGCTACAACTTTCTTGCAGCTGGTTGTAGAGAGCGTTAAGGTCACCCCTGTTTAGCCTCCTTTCTGCAGGTTAAACAACGCCAGCTCCCTCAACTGCTCCTCGTAAGATTTGTGTTCCAGCCCCTTCATCAATTTCATTGCCCTTCTCTGAATNACATCAACCAGACCGTGGCAGTGAGTGCCACATCCAGTCTCTCCTTGAACACCTCCAGGGATAGTGACTCCACGCCTCCCTGGGCAGCCCATTCCTATATCTAATCACCCTTTCTATGAAGAAATTCCTCCTGATGTCCCACTTAAACCTCCGCTGGTGCAGCTTGAGAGTGCGTGCTCGCATCCTGTTGCTGGTTGACTGGGAGATGAGGCCGACTCCCACCTGGCTACAACTTTCTTGCAGCTGGTTGTAGAGAGCGTTAAGGTCACCCCTGTTTAGCCTCCTTTCTGCAGGTTAAACAACGCCAGCTCCCTCAACTGCTCCTCGTAAGATTTGTGTTCCAGCCCCTTCATCAATTTCATTGCCCTTCTCTGAATGCACTCCAGCACCTCAATGTCCTTCCTGACTTGAGGGGCCCAGAACTGGACACAGCACTGGAGGTACAGCCTCATCAGTGCTGAGTGCAGGGGGACAATCACTGCTCTGGTCCTGCTGGCCACACTACTGCTGATACAGGCTGGGATGCCACTGGCCTCCTTGGCCACCTGAGCACATGCAGGTTCATGTTCAGCCACTATCAACCAACATCCCCATGCTTTTTTCTGCTGAGCAGCTTTCCAGCTGCTTTTCCCCCAGCCTGTAGCACTGCCTGGGGTTGTTGTGACCAAAGTGCAGGACGCGGCACTTGGTCTTGTTGAACCTCATACCACTGGTGTTGGCTTATAGTTCCAGCCTGTCCAGATCCCTCTGCAGAGCCTTTCTGCAGATCAACACTCCCATCCCCATTTGTGCAGCATGGGACATGTTCTGCTTCCATGAGGGTTGATTCAAGCAGTTACCCTTTATAGTGCAGAAGCCACAAGCTAAAACTGTTTATTGGAGTGCAAGAAGGGTGGAAGGTTATTGCAGAGGGATGCAGGAAGGAAAATATTGGTTTAGGTTTTGGCTCAACTTTCTTCTTTAAGTGATTGTGATAGTAAGATGTGAAAGTCATAGAAGAATTGATCGCTCTTTGGTATGGTTACTGCATCCAGAACTGTGTGGCACCTTTGTAGCCAACTCATTATTGCTAAGCGATTTTCTGGAATGCCAGATATTGACTATTTTGTATTACCTCATCTGTATGTCTTGTCTGTTAGTGGTTTTGAGAAGAATACTCTAAGCAGAGGAACAGTGCATAATTTTCTTGTCTCTCATGGCTACCCAGCCACTGGATTTGATAAGACTTTTTTGAGAACATAGACCTCAACATTCACAAGTCTTATGAGGTACTGCTGGTCGTGCACAGCACTGAAGTCTCAGGTTTTTACCTGAATGTCAGGTGCTACACATGTAATGAATAAGAATGCTGCTTAGAAACTCTTCTGCTATGATACCAAAATCTCAGAGGCCCAGAGTCAGACTGCCTGCATTTTTTAAATTTTAATGAAACAGCCATGATATCTGGCTCAGAGAACTAATATGGATAGTGTACCCAGTATAGGATGAGTATTTTCTGCAGGGACGCTTTTTTAATATAACTCACAGGGAGTTTTGGACTTTGCCTACAAAGGTAATGGATAAGAAAACAGAGAAAAGTAAAATGGAGATGGGAAAATGGAATGTTATATATGGTAAAATAAAGAAACAAACTAGCCTAATGACATCCAAGAAACACATATAACCAAGCTCCAGGATTCCAGAGTGATAATCTCATTAGTTTCATATTATTATGCAACTGTCAGCTCCCAGGCCCTTATGGAATCACAGAAATTTATGTCAGAAAGGGAAAGAGGTTAGAAATTCAAATTAATTATTGAAATTAGCTCTAGTTTCTTGTTTGAACTCAGTTGTGATTTACTGTACTGGACTTGCCAAATTCTCTTTTAAACAGTTGCCTGTCATTATGCTGCTGAAGAAGTCCAGGTTTTTCCATCGAACCTGATGATGTATTTATTTTCAGCAAGGATTACCATTCCTGCCAGTGGAATCCCCATAGATCTGGCTAATTGTAATATGGCTGTAAATATGTGTTTTCCATGGAAATTACGTTAGTCACAGGAATTTTTGTCTTTTTTTTTTTTTAATACTGATAGCTTTGCTTAATATGGTTGCCAAACACATGTATGGTTTAAAGAAAAACTGAATTAATGTATTTACACTGAGCTGCTCACTATATGTATGTATTGCTTTTCTGGATGAAGTATGAACTGCTTGACTATCTGTCATGGATTTGTGCTGTTAGCAAATAAGGAAAGGCTCCTTTAGCTTGATCAGGATGTGTACTGTTGAGATCTTGCCCTCTTGCAAATTTCTGTGAGCTTGAATCCAGTCTTTATATAGTTTTTGTCTAGATATATTTTCTTTGCTTTGTGGGTTTTTTTGCTTTTGTTGTAAGAAAGTACTTGAAAATGCCACATGTGACTGGTATGCAAAGAATCCAGAGACAGTGCTACTAAAAATGCATCTAAGGACTGGGCGATATTTACAAGAGCATGTAGTGACGAGAGAAGGGGGAATGGCTTCAGACTGAGAGTAAGATTAGGTTATATACTGGGAAGAAATTCTTTACTCTAAGGGTGGTGAGGCAGTGGAACAAGTTGCCCAGAGAAACTGTGGTTGCCCTGTCCCTGGAAGTGTTCAAGGCAAGGACAGATGACGCTCTGAGCAACCTCATCTAGTGGAAGATATCCCTGCCCATGGCAGGGGATTGGAACAAGAGGATCGTTAAGGTCCCTTCCAAGATATTCTATGATATAGAAACCATTCTATGATAAATAATGATAATATTAATATAATTTAACCTCTTACTAACTTTCATTTTAGGAATAGCCTTACTGGCACAGCAGGGCAATTGTTTACTTGTTAGGTATCGGCATACAAGTCTAGTGCCAGGAGTCTTGAGTTTCCATATTAAAAAAAAAAATACAACTATAAAAGTATAGAGTATTTTGTGTTGGGAGGACCTTTTTTTGTTCACTAGGTAATTGCACAGTAAAGACTTCTGTTGAGATGTCTGCAGAGGGTGAAGGCCTTTCCCACTGATCTTCTATTCAGAATTTAGAACTGAGTAAATACTATTAGTACTATAATTATGCCTTCTAAATAATCTGTATAAATGTAAAGATACAGAATATAACGGAAACATATTGAGTTGTATGATTCATATTACACTTGTATTCAAAATGTGACCACAAATGTTATTAGCTTTTTAATGTATAATTTTGAAACTTTTTTTAACATAATGCATAATTTCTTGTTTTTCTAGATATGGCATGAACTGCCTCATTCAGTTTGAGGATTTTGCTAATGTCAATGCATTCCGCCTCCTGCATAAGTACCGTAACAAGTATTGCACTTTCAATGATGACATTCAAGGTAACAAACTTTTCCTTTTCTCTTCACTGTTGTTCCCACAAGCCAGAAAAATAAGTGTTAATTTCCAGAGAGAAAAAAATGTATCAGCTTTATTGTGATATTTGTAGACGTACAGGTCACATTTTGCCTTGGGTTTCCGCAGCATGGATTTCTGGTGAGCTGCCTTTGCTCTTAACCTTTCACCTCTCATTTACAACTCATGCTTTATTTAGATGTTCGCTCTTTGGGTTTGGTTTTTTATTTTCCTAATAGTTTAGTATGTGAATGTCTTTCCCCATATAAATTACTGACTTCAGATCTTTGTACAAATGTCAAAGCTCAAACCTGGACTGTACTTCCTTGGTTTTTTGTCACTTCATTGACAACTGCTCCACTGTTTCTCCATGCAACTGGATTGATAAATGTCAAACTGTATTTCAGTTCTTAAACTGACAACTCAGTTAAATATTCATGTAATTTTCCTCTCAGTCTCATTCAGTTTTAGAGGGAAATGATCCCCTTGACTCTCTTTTTCCCATCTTAATCATTTGTGGCAGCTGGCAAAAAGAAAACATCTAGGATGGGAAATGTCAGCAAGGGGGATTCCCCAGTGCTCAATCTACACTGACATCTTGTCCCTCCCCTCCTGAGAAGACAGACAAGCAGGGCTGAAGTGGTGCATGCTACTGCTTGGGTTGCCTTATATCTGGTCAGGAAAAGAGCACTGGAAAATAACTTTCTCTAGGGCAGTAAGTGTGTAACTTCCTCTAGGGAAGTGGTTCCCATCCTTGAGAGGAGGCTGAAGTCAGATGAACTGCTGGAGAGAGGTACCCAGGGAGGGCCCTGGGTATCCAGCTGCCCCTTACCCCTCATGTTTCCTTGGGCAGATAAAAGTCCAGCAGTGACTGGTCAAAAATGGAAGTTAACCTGTCTTCATTTCTCACAGTTTTCAGTGACACTTTGCGCCAACTATTAGGAGCTGGAATTTTCCAGAAGTCATTATTGAGTCGTGCTTGGGACCTAGGTCATATCTCAGTGATTCAGTGCAATGCGGTGGATTCAAATAGCCCTTGTCTTTCTGGTGTTGGGGTTTGGCTATCCACATGAACCACGTTCCTGTTACAAGCCTGGCTGAAGTCTACTTCCGCATCTGAAACAGATCATGGAGGACAACCTCCCAGGTGGAAATAAACTAATTATGAAATGTCATTTCCCTTTGTAAGAGGCATGGTGCTTCCTACCCTGAAGGGTCTGAGTGTAGCTATGGCTACAGCAGTTCAATACAGCAGGCCAAACAGCATCTGGAAGCTTCCCTGGTTGTTTAGAGGCTCAGCTCCCACCGGGAATTCCCTTTCCTTGCAGGATGAAGGTCCTTAACCCAAATCAGAAAGAGACTCAAGAAGAATGTGGTTTCACAGAAATGGAAGGGAAGCTTTTCAGCAAAAGTGTACCAACTATGGGTAACTTATTTGATAAGGCCTTTTGTGTCTTTATTTGCATTTTCAAACCACCTCATTCTCTCTCATGCACCTTGGAAGGAGGTGTTCTGATGTTCAGAAGTGTTGGAAGCCGTTTGGCTTTTGTCTGAGCTGCTGTAGCAGCTATCAGCCTTCCTTAGAAGTGCAGCCATGTGCAGTCTGTTAATTTATTTGTTTTCTGCAATCCAATTTGTGCTTGTGGGACCTTTGGTAATTTCACAAACAATGCCTGTGACTTTTGGGTGATTTCCATCCTTAATATTTGTGTAGCTTCCGAGAGGTGAAAGTGGATGCATTTATTCTTCTCTGGTCTCTGTCATTTGTCATCATATCCCCATAATTACCTTAAGTAACTTTTTTTTTCATAGCATGTCATCTTCTATAATGTGGAAGTAGAATACCTGCCCATTGATCTCTTATCCCTCTTCCTATTCCAACTTCATAAATGGTAAGGATCTTTCACCTAACATCTATAATGAGAATGGATGGTGCTAACTTCTTTATCAATCCTTAGAGATTTTCAGATTATAAATGGCATGATTTTTTCCAAGCTACTTGAAAGAGTGGCTTTTCCTGTATGAAAGTTGTATTTTTTACAGCCGTAAAGCTGACAAGTAGTGCCAGGCCAATAAAAGCAAAGAAACACAACACTGCATCTAATTTGCCATCATCTTCTGAAGGTAGTGCTTACATGATATTTTAAACACAGTTGCTCCTAGTACCAATATTTTTCAAGAGAAATCTACTTTAAGATCAAAATAAATGTTTAATATGTTTCATGGAATGGCTTGAGGATTTTTTTCTCTGCATAAAATATTCAGAGAAAGGATTCCTATCTATCTTAGTGAAGCAATGAGGACCTTTCAGTATCTCAAGTCTACAAAAACCATAGTATATGATCCTGATTTCTGATAGACACTATAAAAGAAAAAGCAAACATGGCAAGCTGCAATAGCCATCTGCACATACTGACTTGGACAACTGCAGTTGCCTTTTCTTAGCTCACAACTTTTTACAGAGGGTCAGCCTGCTCCTAACTGACGATTGCAGAACATTTGGGAAAAGTCTGCCAAAACGTGGATCACAGAAAACCACTAAAGATTGACCATTAAGGGTCACCTATAGACTTATTTAAGAATTTCTGGAAACAGTCTCCATTCCAGCTGTAGTACAGTCACATCCTTTACTTTGGAGAAAGCTTTGTAACTTTTTCTACATTACCTCTCTGTACACAAGGAATTGAGAACAAGGGTAAGCAGGATTCTGACCAACTGGTATAAATCCATATGGAAATAATAAAATTCTTAGTACTTCAACATTCTAGAAAGCATCTTTGTTTTTGGATATGTGCTGAATTTCTTCCCTCTGCAATTATAATACTTTCTTCATATTTATATTTTCAGAATATCTTTTTACAAACACAATAGCAATGTTTCCTTAGGGAGAAAATATTCACTTTTTCCCTTGGATTCCAGTCTGGTTTTTTTCTGACCACAAATCAGCTTGATGCTTTCTTTTTTCCCCTCTCTGAAATATAAAGACAGATTCTTGGAAATGAAAATCACAGAAAGCCTTTGGTTTAAAACAAATACTTTTATCTGGTTCTAACTATTAGAGAACCTTTGCCAAAACTGAGGGGGGTTTGATCATAATTTCCCATATGTGAGAAATATGAATTAATTTTATAATGTCAAACTTCACAGCATTTAGAAATTCCTGAATTAGGTCAGGTTGCTAGCTTTGCTCATCTCCAATACAGTTAGGAATGATGTGTCATAAGGAAAGTGTGGAATTTTTTAGAAGATATGATATGTGATGTTTTTCCAACCCCTACCTGGGAATGGACCAATGGGGCCTGTGTTGCCAAACAAAGCTGTTTCTTAGGGTGAGAGATGTTCTCTGCTTGACTGCCCTCGAAGGAGGCAGGGTTGGGATTCACAGTTTGAAAATTCTCTTTAAGAAACTAACCAGTTCCCTTCCCTGCTGCAGGGAGGTTGCACAAGTCTCCTAAGATCTGCTGAAAAGCAAGTCCTAGGTACAAGGCAGCGCTGAAATTCTGCTTGGGGGTGGGATTGGCTTGGGCCACACCTTCTTGCCCCTGGCAAACGCAGCTGTGGCACTGCAGGGTGCCGTAGTGCTCCCCTCCATGCCCATTTTGACTTTGATGAGTCTGTTGAAGGAGTTTTTGCTACCTCAGCATAGTCAGTGGCTTGAGGCATGTTTGTATGTGTTTAGAGCAGTGCATTTGTTTTCTGTGGGTCTCTCAGTGCTTATCATGTGATAGGTGGTTGGAGTCATTGCTGACATGGATACATTTCAAATAGTGTCATAAATTTCTCTAGCCTTGCTGCCTCTATGTAGGTCAATTATTTCAATTATTTGAGTTGTTTTGATCTTTTTCCCCCCTTCTTTACTTAAAAATTGCCTGTTGACAATGACAAACTTCTGTAGTATAAGACAATCTACATAAAATAAGTGTTTCTCTGGGCACTATAATTCTGGAGTTACACCTCTTGTTCACTGTGCCCACAGTTGCAATGCTGTCCCCCATTATGGACACAGGGCCTGTATTTTATGCCAACAAAAATATTTACCTGGAGAGATTGCACTGGATTGAAATAAACTTCAGTACACGTCATGACCTTAGATGTCATTAGTTTTTAACAGCTGTGCTGTTTAATTGCATAAACATTTTATGAAAAGAAAGAGACCTAAAATAAAAAATGTAGAGCGCATATAACTTAATATAAATATTTCATTTTACATTTAAAATTAAAATGTATGTTAAATGTTCAGCAGACTGCCATTTGAATAACTAGGAAAATTATACCTGAAAGTTATGTTATGACCAATTCAATGTTAAGTCAGTACCCTTCTCAGAAATCAGAATTTCTGTGTCACAAGCATTGTCATTTTTAAGATTTAATTATTTTTAACATAAATATAAAAAAAAATATACATTTGGTACCTGGAAATTCCAGTTCCTGAAATCAAATTGTAGAGAAGATTTAGGGTTTGTTGTTATGGTTGTGATGGACATGGGGCTTCCATTTCTTTCTCTGACCAAGAACTTGAAAAATGTAGAGTTGAATGACATGTAATAACTCATATATTGATATCATATATCTCACATTCTGATATGATGTGCAAACTGTAGAAAACTTCTTTCATAGACATTTGCTTTACTTCCAACTAAAACATGCTGAGATTTTTTAAATGAAATAATTTTAAAAATAAAATAATGTTTAAAAATTTGTATTAAGACATATGCTGTAGGGTTATGTGAAGTGTATTTTTCTTTAAGTATATTCAGGATATCACCTCTTTGTTACCCAGTGGTAAATTTACATTGAAACCAGGATGTTTTCAAGTAAATCCCCTACTGTAGCTTTTGTGTAATTTTCCATGTATATACACAAGCACATGTAAATACAAGTATTCTTCTGATTCATTTTTTGCTCATTATGGGTTTTAAAAAGAAATCCATTCTCCTGGTGTTCTGGGGCAGCCAGCTCCAGGTGGCCCTGCTTGAGCAAGGAGTTGCACCAGATGACCTCCCAGCCTCAGCCATCCGGTGCTGCTGGGACTCTGTATCCTTTTCCAAATATGCTAAATGGTTGCTGTTTTAGAAAGGCTGCATTTCTCCTTCCCTAGAGCCTTTCCCCTCTTTTCCTTGCCTGCTGCAGAGCAGGGTAGTGTGCACACACAGCTTTGAGAAGCCCCTTCATGGCAAGAAGAAGGAGCTCCCATCTCTTCAGAGAGGGTCCTTTTGAACTACCCATAGCTGTAGCATTTGCTTCATTAGCAACTGAGATAACACATTTTCCACAGGATTTTTACTCCCCTCCTTCCCAGTAAGATGGGAATGGATTTCTTTTCCCCCTGGCACTCTGTGAAGTGTTATTTGATGACTGGTCATGTTAACATGTGATTTCTATTATGCTGTGTATTGAGAAATATGAATTTTACCACTTCCTAGTCGTTTGGTCTCAAATTAATTCCTCAGATTTTAGGATGTGTTGCAGAAAGTTCTCCCCTCTTCTTGTTTGCTAGCTTTTTAAGATGAGATAGGTAAAATGACATAAAGAACCTATTAATACTTAATTGTAAGTTTTATTTTTTGGAACTTTAAATAACAGACAAATGCTTTACTTCAATAAGCCATTTCTCACTAATTTAAATTAAATTATGTCCACTATAAATTAAGTTCTTATTCATCACATTTTGGGGCTTTTTTCCCCATTTTTTGGTTCAATTTTATCTGCTGAAAAAGTACTCTGTACTCCAAAGCATTTATAGTGTGTCAACCCCAAAGGGCTGTGGATTTCCTTTAACATATTCATACTCACTTGTGCAGTTTACAGTAACAAGGCTAAAGAATCTTGCACAGAAAAAAACCCAACTTGGTATAGAATGGTATACCTTGAAATTTCACATCTATTGTATTTGTAGAAGATATGACTTACCTTCCTAGAAAACTATAATGAAATATTTGCTGTTGCAGCTGTTGACACCACTTTAGAAAAATATCCTTTGATAAATTTGCTTTGATTAATCTTCTAGAAATCTGTGGACAATAGAATGGGTTTTCAAAATCATATCCTTGAACAAGGTCTGTCTTATCCTGCACGGAAGGGATTTAACCTGTGCTCTGGCCAAGGCAATTCCCTCCTTCCTACAGCGATGACAGTCAGAAAAGCGACAAAATTCTGCTTCTGCCTCGTGGTGTTCGCAAGAAGCAGTTCACATCTGCCTCGGCAGATAGATGTGAATTGCATTTTGATTTGTTTCACAAACGCGAGCCAGGAGTCAGGGTGAAGTGTAGGGTGATGGTGTTGGTCGGAGCGGTTCCGGTTAAACAGATCTGCTATTCAGGCTGGCGGTGCCCCCCTGTCAGCAGGAAGGAATAAGGGAAGCTGCTGACGAGGAGTGATGACAGCCACTGCCAGCAGCACTGATAGTGGGTTCAGTAATCTAATAGACTGGGGTATTATTCCTTTCAGAGTCAAAAGGCTGAATAAAACTGGTGAGGAGTACTTTTAAATACCCTTTCTAGACCAATTCTGTGCAAATTGTCATTTGAGAGAAATGTCACAGTTAAGCCTTTTTCTATTGCTGTTATAACCTTTGTTCTGAATCACCCTCATAACTAACATACAGGTGACGCTAGCTCACATGCCATGCAAATATTCAATCCAAAATGGTATTTACATTCAGTGCAGTATATAATTTATGTTTCATATATCTTTCATTTTTCCTTAAAACAGGAGATAGTGTGGTGACAGAGTTTGTAAAAGTATCCCAATTGGTAATACTTAATGACAGTTCATTTTCTGGCTAACAAGCTTAGCAGCAGCACATCAGCCATGAAGAGAAGTGATATCCCAGCATTCCCATTTGTTATAAATCTATGATGTTTCATTTTGACTCTGTCACCACAAAGTAGATTGAAGAGCAGCTGTCACAGCTCTCTGAGAAGTCCTCTCTTGGGGGCAGGATGCTGTGGTGGCCACAACTTCAAGAGAAACGGGGATCTTACAGTGCTCCAGCTCAGCTTTCCTTCTCAGGAGACCAGATTGATGGTCCTAGGAATCAGCTGTGTTGTGTAGGCTCCCTCCGCCTCCTCCCCTGCAAGCACAGCTGTGTAATATAAAATAGGAGAAAGAATTTGGCTTCCAATGAGCGCGTGGGTTTTTTTTCTTGCTGGTTATGAGGATTGTTTGGTAGAGTACCAAGGGAAACTGAGAGCACACTCTGACTTCTCTTTTTTGCCATTTTTGGTCTTTGCCAGCTTGGCACTTGCCAGAGGAAGACTTAATTTCATCTGAGAAAGAGACAAGCTAGTTCTTGGAGACTGTGGGGTGGAGGTGTCTCAGCCTGATGGTTGTTGTTCCCAGAGCCATGCCTCAGAGGAACCATTTTTAAGATTTTTTTATTTAGAAGTGAGGGACAGAATAAGTAATGAAAATTACTAAAGAAGTAAAAAATGTCAGATTTGTATGGTCTAAACATTAAGTGGGCTGAGAACAAGGTGTCCTGTATTTCTGATGGTCGAAGTGAAAAGTCATAATCAAAAGCACGTAACAAACTTAATTCTGAAGACACATGTTTTTTAACTCTTCAAGTGGATCTACTTCAAAAAGTGACTTTAAAATGTGTTCTTATATTTTATTAGGCATTACCTTTTATTTTTGAAAAAGTAGCCATTCTTGAAACTCAGGTGATCCTACCTAAAAACCACAGATTCAAACCGAGCCTTCAACACCCAAATGATGTCTTTTAAGAAGAGGTTTACCCAGTACCAGGCTTCTTACTGCTTCTGTTCTTTTAGGTCCTGTAGTTTTAGCTACATATCTTTGAAAGTCAATGGTCTGCGTGCCTGCAGTATGAATGCCTGTTTTGAGCATCTCCTATAGTTTAATATGGGGATTACAGCTATCTTGGCTTTAAAATTCACCTTGTTTCTGAGAAAATAGACTTGTGAATAGCAGATTGAGGGGCACTGCATGTTGAGGGCAACTGTCCAATATTTAGATTCTGCACCAAGTGCTTTTGGAGGGTTGGTCCTACCTATTTCACACTTTTTATGAAGGAAAAGTCAGTAGCAATGTGAATTCTCCCCTCAAAAGCAACTGGGTAGCTTATGAGCAATTGCAGTAGTGGCAGTGGTGATCAGGAACAGACTTCTAGGAGCCAGCAGCTCTACTCCTTGCAAGTTCTTGCAGTCTTCTCAAAATAATTCATGGCCTCATCTTTGATTTCCTTGAGTCTGTCAGTGGCAGCTGCTGCCCAGAGAGGGAAGAATTAATTTCTTATTCCTGGAACTGGATGTTGCAGGGCCTGTGTTCATCTCCCTGTGGTTCAGCTCTCTCTGAATCAGTTAGGCATTATAAATCTTCAAAGACTGTTGAAACCCACTTTTTGACTTTCAGTACCTAATTGTTAGTGTCTGGACAGCTTTTTCAGTCCTAGGGAAATCAGTGCTGTCTGCTGTTGGTAGTTCAGAATCTCCTCTGAAAACACAACTTTGCTGGTGGAAGTATCTACTCCACTAGTACATCCCTGTCCATGGGATGTCTATACGGGATCCAAGTTCCGTGCAGGAATAGAGTCTGTTCGTTTTTTTTTTCTGGGCTCACCTTATGCTTTAGTGATGATAATAATTTGTGAAAAATACAAGCTTGTTGCCTGAAGTCAGTAACACATGAAAGAGTCTTCCCCCTCCAGCAGGCTTTGTTGGGGAGGAGTCACGTTCAGTCTTTGGGTCAGAAGAGCCAGATTGAGGTCCTGGTGACTAAATACAACTTTCTTGAGCATGAGAAATGCTGACAGGGTGACTCAGCAGTGCTGACAGTTCACCTGCAGTGCAGTGTGTCAGTTTGGGTGCAGCAGTTCAAGTTAAGAAAACTTAACTTGCTGAAAGAGTGGGAGAATTGGGATGGTTCCAGATAAGCAGGTTGGAACACCATTAGTCTTCAAATATAATAAATGAATTTTTGCAAAATAACAGGCTTTCCAGTAGTAGGTAAGAGGCCAAAATAGAAGAAGAAGAAGAAAAGAAACATCTAGATTTGAAATTTTCAGCCTAGAGTATAGTTAAGCACTGGAATAGCTTGCTGAGAAGATGTAAGAGTATTCAAAAGAAGACCTTTAGGGACAAGTTAGACAAAGATATGTTGGCAATCGCAGAGGTTAAATTTACCCTTCCACTCTGAACAGGTTTGAGATAGATGACTGCTTGAATTCTTTTTCTTGCTCTCCTTTTAATTAATAGCTGTTTCTCACAATGAGGACCAAAATTTCTCGATTTAAAGAAGACAGGTATCTTGCTCTCTGGGGTTGTGATTTGGAAAAGAAAGACCTCCACAGGCTAAATCATAAAACTAAACTGTTAGCCTTTTTCGCTGTGTGGCATAACTCAAAGATAGATTTAAAAGACACCTCCAATGTTTTAGAAGATACTAAACTGAAACTCCTTTCACAGTGGGATGAAGTCTTAAATAAGAATAAGTTGGCCTTATTCTTTCAGCTAGCTTAGCTTCTCTCTAAATGTTCAGTTTGGTATTCTACTCTGACAGCCTCCCTATGAGAAGTGAAGTTTTATTTTACTCTTTTATTTTACTGTACTTAAAATATATATGAAGAATGAAACCAGTAACTTAATTTTCAGTATCTGAATTCCTTCAAAATACTTCTCTCTGGACTCTCACACCCTTCGCTTCTAAAAAAGGTCATAACTAGAATATTTTACAAGAGTTTGAATGGCCCAGCAGTTATGCCCACCCAGTAGAATCAGTCAATCATATTTTATTTAACGTTACTCTGATGATATTCCCACTTACATTTAACTTTTGTAAGAATAAAGTAGAGCAAACTCTAATTCCACTCAATAATTTGTTACTACCCTCAGTACTTGTATCTTATAGCCAAAAGATGTTGTGGTGTTATTTAAAATGTAATGTTTTGTAATTGTTTCCAGGATAACCAGATATATTCTTTTCTTTTTTTTTTATCAGGAACTGCATCTGTTGCTGTTGCAGGTCTTCTTGCAGCACTGCGCATCACCAAGAACAAGTTATCAGATCATACAGTGTTGTTCCAGGGAGCTGGAGAGGTAGGTATTCTTATACATGAGGAAAAATTGTACTATGATACTTTTTATTAATTGAGTTACATGTGTCCAGTAAACAAGAAGATTAGATGGGTAGAATGATTACTAATGCCTGCTGAAAGTTGCTTTTAAGTTCAAATGTAAATTTCCAGAAAAATCTCTGATCATCTGGTGAAGCCTCATATTTTTCAAAATACATTTTTGGAGATCTTTTCTCTTTTTAGAACTTCAAGTTTTAGCTCTTCAGCTGTAAATTATTGAACTGCTCTCAGTGTAACCAAACAAAACATTTTTTGAAAGATAAGGAAGTACAGCAGAGAAAGTAAATACAGTAAAAAAATTTACCTGAGTCAGTGTTATTCAGTAAGAAGTGCCCCTTTGATTTTTTTTTTTTGTCATTGAATATAGTTTTTGAGTATTCTGCATATTAAGGTTATCCATTTCTGAAAATCTTTATGCACACTGTTTTTTTAAATACTAACTTTTCAGTATTCATTTCTAAGCTGCTGACACATGAGCACAGGTTGTACTTACATACAGAGTGGCTTGTCATCCCTGGTATGAAGTCTACAACCCCATGCTGTCTTCTTTAATTTCATTAAATATTTGGTGCCATGTCTGCAGTTTTCAAAACGACATCCATATCTGGCATGTCAGCACCTTACTGCATCAAGACTATCCATCTCTCTGGAGTTCCTTCCGTCAGTTTTGCTCCATGTTCAACAAGCAGATGAATTCATGGTCTAATTTTTATTTTTTTGTCAGTATTTTCGGTGTGGCTGTTGCTGCAAAGATGTAATGGTAGATATAATCCCTGCCGCAGGAGCTGGTTTTTAATAAACTACTTTTTTCTTAACAAAAAAAAGGGAAATCTCACTTGGTTCTCAGTGAAACTCAGTGATAACAAGAAGCAGAACCAACCCCAAAAGTATGTATATGAGTCTGTAATCAGAAATATTGAGCGATCTGTTGGCTTGTTTTGTTTCCTGGTTTTCAGTCTCTACCTGTATGACATTTAATCTGTTGGATGAAATATTATAAAATCCAGTAAGAATGAAACACATTTCAGCAAAAGATTGATAAGTGAGTTTTTCTTGCCCCTGCTTTGACTGGGAGCACAGCCAAGTCTAGAGTTACAAAACACACAAATAGAAGGTAAAAGGAGGCTTACCTTTCTGATGGACATTTTAGAAAAAGATAAGAGCAAAAACTCTTATGTTTTACTTTCTGGCATGCAGACTGTTATTTCCTTTAGTTTAAATTACAAAAATTTCAAAGAACAAATATTTCATTTGTTCTGAGATGAGTATCATAGAATGACAGAATGGTTTGGATTGGAAGGGGCCTTAAAGACTGTCTAGTTTGACCTCTGCTGTCATGGACAGGGAACCTTGCACTAGACCAGGTTGCTCAGAGCCCCATCCAACTTGGCCTTGAGCACTTCTGGGGCTGGAAGTGTCATTATTTGGAAAAAATGTTAGTTCTAGCATTTTGTAGTTTCCAGCATCAACGTTTATTGTGCTCTCCACACTCTAAGAGATATCTGAAGATTTATCTATACTATGATTTATCTATATGATTTAAGATTTATCTATGCTATTTTTCTACATTATGGTTTCCAATTACCAAATGGTAGCAACAGTTCATTCAGTTTATCTTATGAAAAAATAATGATTCAGTTTTATTGTTTAATAAAATTAGGAAAATTATCTAAAATAGTGGGTAAATTAAACAGGTGAGCAGGAGATGTTTTTAATTTCTTGTGTTGTACTTTACTTTTCTTCTTTTTCCTTCAGGCTGCGTTGGGGATAGCAAACCTCATCGTTATGGCTATGGAAAAAGAAGGGATATCCAAAGATGCAGCTACCAAAAGAATATGGTTGGTTGACTCAAAGGGATTAGTAGTAAAGGTAATACAATTTTATCATTGCTTTGAATATCCTGATAATACTTGCATTCTGTAGATAAAGACAAGAACATATTCTTTGTGAAAGCAACTGCAACAATATATCTCTCTTGGCATAGCGAGTTGTTTTTCTTTCCTAAAGTTTATGTTCCATGTTACTTCGGGGGGTGTGGGATAATTATGCTTGGAGTTCCTGCTCTATTTCTATTAGGGATGAGCACATAATGAAGAAAATTTTCCAGCAGTTCATTAAAAACCATGTAAGAAAAGAAATGTTCAACTTTGGGGTTTGATATTTCCGACCTAAATGTGACTATTATTTTTTAGCACAGTCTTGCACAAAGGTGTATAGATGCATTTAGTATGATGACAGGCAAGTTATCCTTCTGCAAGAACCGAGATGCATTGCAGCAAAAAGCTTCTCTTGCACAGTGATAGAGCTCATGTTGCAGATGTTGTGGTCTGCAGTGCTATCAACACTGGTCAGAATTTGAAGCTGCTGAGAGACTTCATCAGTCACCCTTACCTCATTCCTTCCGTGTGCCAAAATAAAGAAACATATGAATTCCATGTGCCAGAATAAAGAAACTGGTATGTTTTAAAAGGTGGTTATGTATTTAATAGTCTGTGAACTACTTAAAGGAAATGGATAAGAGGCCAGTTGCCTTTGCTTTTTCACCTTGCTGGTCAGTTTGCAGTATTTGTGGTCATCTTTGTTGGTACCACGCTTTGCAGTGTTCTTTGGCTGTCTGACATTAAAGGTCTTTTGTGGTTCACACACCTTTACATCAGGCGGATGCATTCAGCAGGCAGTGTCTGTTGGCATACTGAACAGCATCACAGCATCTTCCACTCACACTGTTAAAGGGAAAACAGTACAATCATGGACATTGAGATAAGCAAATATTACCAAGGTCATCTTGATTATCCCTTGCCAGAAGGCGCAAAAGTAGCCTGATGAAATACAGAAGAATGCAGGTATTTGCCATTTTCTAGGACAGACTTTTTTTTTCCTAGTGCTTTTTTTTGTTTGTTTAATGAGTATTTTAAATCCTTTTGGTTTTCTTCTAATAATTTTGAAGTGATTTTACATCCAAACATAAATGACTGAAGGCCTGTGTATTGTCCGTAGCTGTTGAACCTTGAGGCTGCCTAAGAGGAATTGTGTTGCACCATTTCCTTCACCATAGAAACTGGACTTATCAAATTATACAACTGAACTAAAGTCACCTCCTGGTGCTTAAGGAAACAAACGGACAGGGGCAGAAGTGTAGGAACTTCACAGCCCTGAAGCAGTAAAAGAGGTCTGCCGAGGTGGTTAACCAGCCCTTCTTCTCTTTCCCTCGTTTCTTGTCCCAGCCTCTTCGCACCTCTCACTGCTAATTTGCCAGTCAGCTGAGAATCAGGATTGTTGCTCTTGGTACGCAGCGACTCGTTCCTCTCAGAGGTTCTAAATTTTTAGGGACTCAGTGACTTGCATTCTTTCTCACCACCTTCAAGCTTCTGCGCTCTCAAGCAGTGCCAAAACCAATCAGTGTCTCACACAGTCTTGATGTTCCTTTCCTCTGCTTGCTCTTCTTGGTGGAGCGTTAGTTTGGGTTTTGGCCAAAAAGCAGTCCACTGAATTTCATGTCCTGCCTGGAGTGTATTTGTGAACTGTTTGTGATTGCCAGACAACAGCTGTCTGAGGTAGATTAGGGCTGAATTTGTGGCCAGATGTTGATGCAAGCTACAGGAACCGACGGTGCATATTTCAGGTCCTTGCTTGGGTTCCTGAAAGACCTGGCAGCACCAGTTTTCCCATCTGCTTGTCCTGGGGGGCCTGAGGGGGGGTGGGTGCTTACTGTTGTGTTGTGTTTGAGGGACATCTGTCAGCGCAAGGCCTGGGCTGGACATGAGGAAACACGTCCTTGGTCTAGGGCTCTGCAAGTCCTCTATTGGCTTTCTTCTGCAGCAAAATGTTCCCCCCTGAAAAGTTAAAAAAAAAAAAAGGCAAAATACCCTCCCCCCAAAGAAAGAAAATACAATGTGAGCCTCAGAGGCTTGAGATTTAACTGCTGGGAAGTTACATATACAGTGACTAAATAATTAAGCTGTTCCTGGTTCCTTTTTCTGGCCTGAGAGAGAATGCTGTGATTTAGGTTCACTTAGGAAATTACTTTGGCTTTAGCTGATTGCATAAAAATGCTGCAAGGCTTGAAGGACTTTCCAAACTCTTAGAAATGAGATAAGAGAAGTTAAATGAGGAAGACTTATAAGAACAAGGTAAAATCAGAAGAACTCTATTATTACAAATGTTTTTCATTATTGCAAAGGTAAGAATTGCCAAGATCAGAGCATAGATCACCAGTTAATCAAATTTTGCACAAACTAAATGTACACATATTTCTTACTACTAAGGGCATATATCAGTGGAAACCTGTTCAATAAGAGTCCCTTAAAGTTTGCCTCATCAAAACCTGCATGATCAAAAGAGTTTTACATGAAGCAGGGAGACTTTTTCAGTACTAGAAATATTCTGATCTGTTGCTTTAGCAGTGTGAGAAATAACAGAATCGCTGAAGACTCAGCAATTACTTTGTCCAACTAAGCTAATTTTTACATCATTTATATTCTATGCTGGCCTTTGATCATTAATTTTACAGTGTGTCATTATAGATTTAAACATTTTTTCTCCTTTCATCTACTTTGTGTAGAATTTCAACCAGTTCTAACCAAAGAAAAATAACCTGGGAACTGTCATTGACCTGGCTGCAGTTTCCACCTTTTTCTTCTCCCCCCACCCTCAAAAGCTGCCATGAAGTCACTTACCAGGCTTTTGTTGCTGAATTTTTCCTTTGTGGCTTTTTAATTTTAGTTCAAGTGCAGCTGTGTTTTCATTTTCCTGTTAATTTTATTTTTCCCCCATGGGAACCATCTGTTTTCATTAAACCAAGCCTGATGACCAACTTTTCTGCTATGTTGTGGTAAAAGAGCTGGTGATGAAGGCTGTGTTTGTCATACTGTCCATAGTTGTGTTCTGTAATTCCTTCTAGAGAATTTACAGCATTGTAGATATCAATTTGGGGTTGTTGTTTGGTCTTTTAAAGTTTGTTCAGAATGCTTTCATCTTTTGAAAGTGTTTGTTTTCCAAAGGTGGGTGAGGAAGTTTTACAGATCATAATATCATTAGAATTTTGTCACTTAAACTGTGTGACTTTTTGAAACTTACTGTCTTAAGTATCCCAGTGCATTCAAATGGAAATTTTAATGTTTAATTAAAAGACATTTAAAGTTGCTTTTGCACTTTTGTATACTTGAAGACTATACATAATCAGTTGGGACTCATCTTTAGTTCTGAATCATCACACATTTACAGTCTGTCTGATGAATAAATATTTACCTATATAAACACATTGGTGGGTAATGTCTCCTACATTCTATTCCCATATTCTCAGTGTTCCCATATTTCTTTTCTGTTAATCACACAGATTTCATAAATTTGTGATGTGTGGTGAACACATTTTGCATCTTCTTTAAGGCTGCCATAGTGTCATGTTTAGCTATATTAGCAGCCAAATCTTAGTCCATGAACTTTAAAGACAGTAAATTCTTTTGTGTCAAGTAGTTGAGAAGAGGCAGAATGTGAGTATGTTGGGATGTTCATGAGGTTCACCTTTGAGCATTTCGGTAATGTGCTTTTATTTTCTTGCTTTTTCTTTTTGTTTGTTTGGTTTTGGGGGTTTTTGTTTGTTTTCTAAGGCAATACCAAGAACAGGGTAGGGTGATAGGCAAGATGGATAGGAGTATGATACAGATAATAAGGCATTTTTAATACTTAAATTGACTTAGTTGAAACTCCTCCCCTACCCTCTGCCAAGGATGGCTGCTCCTGTGCTGAGGATGTTCCTGGTCTGCCAAATGTGCTTCTGTTGCAGTGAAGTTTGCCTGTAATTTGCAAGGCAGCATTACATTTTTGTACACCACATAATCTCTAGTGCACAAAAGTTGTTCCTTCGCATAGGGATGAATGTCATCCTTAATTTTAAAGAGATGTCATCCTGGAGAAATGCTTCTTTTGACGGTTTTGCACTCCATTCTTTCTAGTTCAGCACAATAATACTTGTGTCTAGTCAAGTGATTTGTGTTTTAAATGTCCATTAGATCTTATCCCCTGTATGCCAAGCACAAGAATATCCACTGAGGTCCGAATGGCTGAAGGCCTCAGAATATTGATCTTTTCATACCAAAGGAGGACTGAAATAGATCCCAAAAGTTTAACAATTTCCTAATTAATTATAATGGAGGTAACCAGGTAAACCTGTAGATAATCACAAAAAATGACTCCATTTTTCATCCTCCTTCCCTCATTTCATTATCCCAGGCAATCTTATTTGCAAAAGATTCTCACAACCAATTAACTGGCATTGAATATGATCCTCATTAAAGTTCATGGTTTGATCAAACCTGGGTACATACATGGTTCAGTCTTTGCTTAGAGAGAGGGGGACATTTGGGAATGATACCAGAATTTCAGTGCCATACAGCTGCTCCTATTAGAGTCAGCAGACTCATATTACAAGTAAAAGAATCTTCAGAGCTCTCAATGAAATATCATAATATTGAACTGAATCCCATCCAGACTGTTACTGATTTTTAAAAATTTTTTATCAGTAATCACTCTTTTAAAAAGTTTCAATTTCATTCTAGATATGAATTTGAAATTGGTTGTAATTTTAACTTTTATATACCACTGTCTGTCAGTTCTGCTAGGTTTTAATTATTTCTAGCTTTCTCTTTATCAACAGTCAATTATTCTGACACTTCTGCTCTTGATCAGTTCTTTTATGGCTGACTGAACTGGCTGGGACTTTTTGAGCCAAAAGAATGATTTACATTTTAGCCAAGATGCAATGCCTTGGGTATCTTCAAGGCGCCACAATCACTCAAAGCAGTTTCTGCCTTATTTTACTCATATAACATCCCAGCAAAGCAATCCTTGTTTGCTTCGTCAGTTTTTCTGATGTCTGGGGAATTAATCTGAGCACTTTCATCTCACATTTATCATGTTCGGTATCAAGTATAAGTTTTGCAAAAAGGAAACACTAATTTGTCTCCGAATGCCAGTGGCATTACTCATTCTCAGTGAGTAATGTATGAAAACAAGTGAGGACAAGGCAAAAGGGTGATTGGTGGGGTGTTTCTCCAAAAAAGACACCACCAAAACCTGTTACCTTTGTTGGCATGTAACTCTTTGACACTGTGTGCATTAGATATACTGATGAGATGGGAACCTAATTTGGCTGGTTTATGATTTCTTTTGCTCATACTCTGTTACTGAAATTAATGATGGATTTGCTCCATTTTCTGCTGTTCTGTGGATTTTTGATTTGCTCTGGTTCTCAGATCTTATCTTCTTGAAATAATTGTCTTTATAAATTTTATCCTAATTGTTAACCTATTAACCATGTGTGTTTATTTACATGGAAAGGGTACTTTATAAAATTTTACAGGACTAAAACAGCCCTGTTATTCTAACAATGTGTTTTAAAGTCAACATCAGAATTGGACTTCTTACCTTAATTGTTTGTTTTACTGCCAACCATTATCACATTGTCTCCTCAAAATGTTGTGGTTTTTTTCACACTATTGGCAACAAATTGTTTATTAATTGTGTGTCCAAGTTGACTGGTTTGGTTTTAATGTACTCTCTTCACCTTTAGGTGTTAGCTGATGGGCCTGATCAGGAGGCACTGTCACTTTATAATTAGAGTCTCGGTACAGGGTTTTGGGAGGGTTTACATGTCTCAGCTTTTTGGTTCCTAAATGAGGTGGCACAAGAGTGCCTGTCACCTTCAGGCCCTTGGACTTCAGTCAGCCCCTTCCCAGTGGGTCCATGTCCATACCTCCACCTTCTTTATTTTGTATTTTGTGACTTCTTGTACCTGATGCCATCCTGGAGTTCTGGCAAAGGGGGAACCTGGCCTGTTCCTTCCCAGCCCACTCTCTGTGCCCCTCCTGTCCTGTCGCTTCTGTGATTCTGGGGCCTCCCTAGGGAGGTCCCTCTATAGTCCCTGCCTAGAGCTCTCAACAACCTTTAGAACATGGATTTACTTGTGATGAAACAGATAAAAAGCCATGTAGAGACCATCTCCCAAAAGGGAGGTGCTTCACCACCTTCTCCCATGACTCTTAACCACATTTTTTTTTCCCAACTGCTTTTTTGTTTGTTTTACTCTTAACTCTGCAGTAGGGAACTCACAGGAACAATGCAAGTTACAAAAACATTTGCAGTTGGAAATACTCAACTTACTAATGGACTGCTTTGCTCCCTGGTCTACGGTTCTCATGTCTTTTGTGGTTCTCATGTCTTCAGTATTTAAGAACCTCAAATTATTTTATTAATTTATCTGTGTACTGATCTCTGATCTCTTGTTTAAATAAGCCCCAGTTGACACAGTGAAATGGAGGCAAGTGTTTATATAAATAGATTTGTGCCTCCCTGGTTGTGAGACAGGACGAGTGCCAGCGCTGCCTCAAATGTGGGACTGTGCAGCCCTCAGGGAGCTCTGCCTTATTCGCAGCTGCCTCACAGCTGATGGAGAGAGCAGGTCCTGGAGAGCTTCCAGCCCTGCCTCTCTCGCCTTGCAGCCCTGGCTCTTGGGTCAGCCTCGGCAGAACCAGCTCAAACAGGCCATGGCATTAAGGCTGCACATTGGTGGTATTTGTAAGGCTTGCCTCCCATTTTCTAATTTCCCATATAGATGTCTGCTGTGCAGTCTGGTCTCCTGTTTTTACAGCTGTTTTCTATGAAATTTCTCAGGGTTTTATCGATGGGTCATTTTTGTTTGTTATCTGAGCCTCAATTTGGCTATAATATGACAATATGAGTAACTTTCTGTGAAAACTGTGATGTACATTTGCTTGAAACCTGATCCCTGTTCATCAGACCCTTAAACTAAAAACTTTAGAACCCTCCCTAAAATTCCTTCATTTCAAATTCAACATAGAAGCAATTTTTTCATAAAACTATTAACTACTGAGTCCTGTTACTTCCTTTTGCTCCTTGAATTGAAAGGTCCTGGTGTTCACATGACTGTTTTGTAATAATAATATATAATACCAATGACTCTGATCCATTGAGAAGTAGAGACATTTTAGGATTGCCAACATCTTTCATGCATAGTGTCACAATCAGAGAATGCTGCTATTGTTTCTTTATCTCTGTGCTTCATCTGTTGATTTAACACAGTCCACCTTTGTAATTCACTTGCTAATAAAGAATTTAGTTCATATTACTTTCCATCTCAGATACCACAGTGACTTCTAATATATCTGTTTTCAGGTTGCTTTGTTCTCTTTTGTTTAAATCCCAAAGAACCCAAAGGTTTCTTGGTACAGAATTACACTGAGATAGAGGCAATACTTTTGCACTACAAAGTAATTTCTGGCATTTTCACCAGGTCTTTGGACTTAAGGTTTATTAATCTTTTTGAGTGTTATTAATATTCTCAACCTTCAGTATTCTAGTGAAAGCGTATTGTACAGCTTATTCAGGCAGCCTAATTATCCATTAAAGATACTATGATTTTCTTTGTGGTACTTTAGTTTTTAGTAATTTTTTGGTTGGCTGTTTTTCCTTTCTAGTTTGTCTGGTTTCTTTTTTCAATTCAGTCAAACTTACTATAATACCCCTAGCAAATTACTTATTCTGTAAAAGATAAGAAAGACATATAAGATTATATAGCATTGCAAATTATAAGGAAATAATCTTGATGCTTTTTTCCTTTCTTTCCTGGAGTGTTGAATACATTTGAGAAGTAAAAGCAGGAAGAATATATAGCCTCTTTTTCTCAGTTTGTCTTCCTCTAAACAGCTGCTTGGGTATCACATTAAATCTCTTAGTTCATCTCTGGATTTCAGTGTGAAAGACTTTCTATTTGGATTTAGGTAGTGTCACTTGATGCAGGAGAGAGACAGATATTTATGTTTATCTACGTATGTTATAGATAATAGGAAACATAATACACCGTAAGACAGCTGATATCTGGCCTAGAGGAGTCTTCATGCAGCTACTTGAACAACAGTGCAATAACATCCTTTGATAGGAGCTCCTGAAAAAAATCTCTCCAAAAAATCTCTCCCCTGTGTGGTAAGCACTGAAGTCCTTCAGTTAAAAAATGAGACTGTACAGAGGTTTGGTGTACTTGCAAAGGTCTTTAAACTGCTGGTTTTTCTGAGCCTTTTTCATTGACTGAATGAATTTTTAATGATGCTGAAAGGGCAATACAGTGGGCTTAGAAGATATATCTGAATGTGACTGAAGATGATATTTCTACTTAAAAGATGCAGAGCTTCATACAGAGAACCCCAGAGCTCATTCAAACTCTTCAAAGCTTAGGGTATTTTAGATTTTTCTTTTTCCTATTAGAAGAAGAAAGGAAACATAAGTAAGCTCTGTGTCATTTTAGTATCTTAAGATTATGGAGATGCAGGTAGAACACCGCAATTTCTGATTTGTGTTGCCTTGTGTTGATCCTTTACAGCTCATTTCCCAGCAGCCACAGTAAAAAAGCTGGGTGAGCCAGGGCTGTAGATGAAAATGTCAGAAGAGAGGTTCTGTGCTTCTGGAAGATGTTTTAGTCAGAGCAGCTCAACACCAACAGGTCCAGCCACTTTGCATCTCTCCAGTGTCAGGAAGGAGACAAGACAGCAAACCACACAAATCCAGAATTGAGACTTCTACATTTTGGCTCCATCCGTTTCTTTCTGCTGGCTGACAAAAACTCTGTGATTTCCTATTCCAGCTATAGGCATTTGAGGATGAATGTCTGGAAGTTTGTACTAAATGGACTGGCTGTCGTGTTTTGACCCTGGCCAAGTGCCAGGCAGCCACAGCAGCCGCTCACTCGTTCCCTCCCCTGACACAGCTGGGCAGAGGAGGGAAGGGGTGGGAATTAACACAAGGGTCTATGAGTTGAGATAAGGAACTGGGAGAAAACGCTCCAAGGACAAAGCAGGCTCACTTAAGCTGCAAAGTGAAAATTTATTACTACCAGAGTTAGAAGGAGGATATGAGAAGTAAACCTAAACCTTTAAAAGACACTGTTCTTTTCCCCCCCACCCCCTCCCTCCCTCTCACCAACAGTGCAAGGGGGGCAGGGTGTGGGGGTTCAGGTCAGTCCCTTTCCAGGATCTTCTTCCCCTGCTTAGGTAGAGGAGTTTTTTCCTCTGCGTTGCTGTGGGGTCCCTCCCACGAGAGACAGTTCTCTGTGAACTTCTATGGCATGGGTTTACTCATCCACAGGATGCAGTCCTCTAAGGACAAACTGCTCCAGCATGGGAGCAGGGGGCTCCTCTCTCTCCAACCAGGTCTCCCACCTGGACTGCAGTTTCCTCCGACATCCACCCGCTCCAGCGTGGACACTTCTTTCACAAACTGCGGGACTTTTATCTCAGTCTCTGTCTCTCACTGGGCTGCACTTGCTACGGCTTCTTCTGGCATTTACGGCTACTGCAGCTTCTTCTGGCATCCATGGCTGCTGCGGCTTCCGACATCTCCCCGCTCCAATGTTGGCACCTCACCCACGGACTGCGGGTGGATCTCTGCATCCCTCATGGACCCCATGGACTGCAGGGGGACACCCCGCCTCACCATGGGCTCACCACGGCCTGCAGAGGAATCTCAGCTCCAGCACCTGGAGCACCTCCTCCCCCTCCTTCTCCACTGACCTTGGTGTCTCCATGTTGTTTCCCCTCACATGTTCTCACATCCTCCTCCTTCTCTAACTAAAGGCAGCTGCGTGCACACTTTGATTTGATTTTTCCTTAAATATGTCATCACAGAGGCATAACCAACCTTTCTAATTGGCCCAAACATGGCCAGTGACATGTCCATCATCTTCAGAGCTGTGAGAGATTGGCTTTGCTGGAAATGGTGAAGAATTCCAGAAGCTTCTCACAGGAGCCATCTTTATGGCCCCCTCCCCACTACTAAAACTGCAACACTGGTAACCCCTTATTTTAAGGAAGATGCACAAAACTAGATGTGGTCTGAAATGAATGGTTTCTTCCTTCCTGCAAACCCTTGCTTACCCTGTTGGCAGGGCACAGAGGAAAGTTAGTTGTGCTCTTGCTGTTGCCTTTCTACTTGGTGGAGTGCAGAACTTAAGAATTTGTCAGTTTGTGGAGAAGAAAACCACGGTCTAAAGCACTGGCCTCTAAACTATTGGAGTTTTGTAATCAAATCAGCTGGCTGGTCTTGAAATCTTGGATGTAGAGTTTAGGGAGGTGTTATGTAGCTTTTTTAGGATTGCTGAATTCACAATTAAAATACATTTCTGACACCTCTCCTATGTGGAAAGGCTGAGAGAATTGGAATTACTCAGCCTGGAGAACAGAATGCCCCAGGATACCTTTTATCAGCCTTCCACTACCTAAAGGGGCCTTTAAGAAAGCTGGAGAGGGACTCCTTACAAGGGATAGGACACACAAGAGTGATAGGACAAGGGATTACAGCTTTAAATTGAAAGAGTGTCAATTCACATTAGAAATTAGGAAGAAATTTTTTTATAATGAAGGTGGTGAGACATTGGAACAGGTTCCCCAGAGAAACGGTGGGTGCCCCATCCCTGGAAGTGTTCAAGGCCAAGTTGGATGGGGCTTTGAGCAACCTGGTCTAGTGGAAGGTGGCCCTGCCCATGGCAGGCTGGGTGGAATGAGATGATCATTAAAGTCCCTTCCAACCCAAACCATTCTATGATTATAATTTATTTTAAAATATATACTTTAAAAAAACCCCCAAACCCATACCATATAATTTCTTTTATAAGCATTTTCCAAGCAAAAATCTCTATGCACATAGCTGTTGTTATTTTTGCTAAGCCACATAATTTAATATTTAATTCTTAGTTAATATGCTAGAAAAATATTTACTTGGAGACATGTTCTGTGCTGACTAATGGGATCAAACTAATTCAGACTAAAGCTGAATAAATAAGAAAATTTTAAATTGTTTGGGTTTTGACTTGCATTGGGTTTTTTGTTCATTTGTTTGAGTTTTTTTTTGCATGGTAGAATATCATGTGTGAAATTAAGGGCAGATAGAAATTATGATAAGGCAGAAATGAATCTGACCTAAGGTGACCCATCTGGCTAGCACCAGTCTAACTAGCTAGCAGCCTGAAAAGCGTTGCAATGGATCACATCCTTACTGTTTGAGTACTCTTTTGTGGCTAATTAAATGAGAGATCGTTGTCAATGTCAGGACTTTGAATCCATGGTGTTTCATCAGTAAGTATTTTAATACCTAATCAAAAGCCAGCCAAGTGTAAAACTGTATAAAAAAGTAAACCTGCTTCATGAAGGATTTTGGTTATTTGTTTTGACTAAAATTGAAAATGAATGAATATCAACGCTTTTCTCCACTAAGATGTTAGCCTGATCTCTTGGCTGTTACGTACTGTGGAAAAGAATTGAAGGTCACCTTTCCTGAGCAATCTGTCCAGATCTGCAGATCCTGGAGGGGCTCAGAACTACCAGCCTGCCCCAGCCTGAAGAGTGAGCTGGTCACAGCCCTTGGAGGTGATTTCTTTTTCCTTGGCCCAAGGCAGTCTCCTAGAGGTTAGGTTTTAGGGTCAGTTGGAAAACTGGCCTCCTCAGCAGCAGCATGATGAGCCATTAAGGAAGCATCTAAAGAAGCAGCCTTAGACTGGACGGTGGCCCAGGGCACCCACTCCTGGCTCCCCATCAAACCTGCCTCCAAGTGAAGCTCCACCAAGCATTTCAATTCCTACCAACCAGCTGATTAGAATGAGAAGTGGCTTTTATTATAGTATTTTGGGTTAATCCTAGCAACAAGCTTTTGGTCTGGAAGTCATAAATGCTGGGGTTTGTTTTTCTTTGCTGACTAAAAAGAAAGCTTCATATTTCTCCCTTGAAAACATTAAGGAAAATTCCTGCTTTAAATGAGATGGGTCTGAAGTGAGTGTGCAGACTGTGGGGACATCTGCTGGGATGCTGGGATATGGCAGACTGCAGAATGCATATGATGGTGGAATGATTGAGGCACGAATATGCCAAAAATTATTAATACTGTGGCATTCCCTCAGGGCTGACAATTTCATGTTTTATCCACAAGGAAAACCAAGTGCCCATATCTCTCAGTATTTCTGTGCTGATTACTCCAGGAGAACATTTAAGACCTGCATTGGCTCATCCAGACGTAAAAATGTGTAGAAAAGAGAGGTCTCTGGAAATGCCTCTTGCTCTGCCCACCAGCTCTTGGGGTGTCTGTCCCAGGACCTGCAGAGGAGCTTCAGTGATGGGGCTGGCACAGCTACATGCTGCCACACCACGGGACCGTGGTCTGAAATGAGGCATTAGCTTCCTCAGTTTTGTTAAAAAACTAATCGTGCCTTATGTCTAATGGTGTATGCAGGCCTAAATTGAGCTAAAATCTTCAAATTTGTAGACTTTGGTGGAATCATGGAATGAATTCTGTTCAGTACTTCAGTGTAGTCTTAATAAACTTGCTAAGATTAAGGAAACTTTCATCTTACCAGTTGTAAAAGGTATGGCTGGGGAAATTATACATATCTGTTCTGGCTATTTCGTCAAAATCATATCCAGCATTCAATTTTCCTCATGTACTTCCCCATATATCTGTTCAATCTGCTTCTTTCTGTCTGAAATTGTAAGATGTTTGAGGGGATGGAACTGTCTTTTAGACTTGTGTTTGAGAAGTGCCTTTGCAGTGATGTTTTCTATAGGCACGAGACTAAAATGAGGTGTGGAGGTGTGTGCATTTTAAACTTTCCTGCTGAAATTTTCAGATGTCTGTGTACAGACAAAGCTCTGCATATTTAGACAACTAACAGAATTTTCAAAAATTCTGCCCCATTTTTGCCCTGCACTCCACATTACTTATGCTGAGCTCAAACCCACTTTGCAGCTTAAGTCAATGTCAATGATACCTTATAGCCCTTTCTCCTGCATCTATCATATTCCATTTGGAAACCTTGTTGGGCATCAGTGGGTGGAAATTGCCAGTAGGGATCAGGGCAAAAATTTTTTTACAGCTGAGTCAATTTTGTTAATGCAAAAACGGTGCACCAGACATCTGGTTAGAATTATTTTTATTCCATCCTTAATAATGAATGATTTAAATCAGTTTTGTTTGAAGAAAAATGTGAAGAAAAATGTAGGCTCCCCTATAGTCTAAATACGCATACCATATAGTTTCCATACTTTTACCCAAGAGGAAAGCTGAAAAAGCTAGGAGAAACTATTTTTATTTTGCTAAGTTACGAATCTCATATGATTGCTCAAATAGATGTTAATACCATGGTGTTCTGCAGCTGTTTTCAATTTAAAGTAAAATTCCTGAATTTATCTACTGCTTTAGACAAAAAGATTAGTCCTAAATTATCCTAAGCATGTTAGCTGTACACACTGTAACTTTGTCTGCTATGATGGATGCAAAAGTAGAAATGAAAATAGGATACATTAAACCCAAATACTTTCTAAACTAATTATTCCAGGATATTAGGTTCCATTAAAGTTAAACGTATTTTTCTTGTTGTTCCTTTCCCAGGGGCGTGCCTCATTAACACCTGAGAAGCAGCGTTTTGCCCATGAGCATGGTGAAATGAAAAATCTAGAAGATATTGTTAGAGATATAAAACCCTCTGTGCTAATAGGTAATTTCTTTGACTTTAAAGCAATGACCTTATTCTTTGTCGAAAAAAAAAAAATGGGGATATGCTTTGTTTGAAGACAAGATCAAGTTCCTCTGAACAGTTTACCTTTGTGTGTTTTCAGAAAACACTGGGTGTATAATGGACTCTATTAAGCAACTGAACAAATAGTAACTATCCAAGCATGTAACACTGCTTTCATTCTGAGCCGTCTGTATCACAGGGGAAAGAATCCAACTGGGTTTAAACATCTGATGGAGGACCTTACCACCTTCCTAAATTACTTCTGATTTAATGTGGAAGGTGTAATACAAATAACCTCAGAGAAAACTGAGCTAAGCTCATATAAAGCTGAACAAATATGAGGGTGCTGTATCTGAGTCTTCCTTTTTCTCACATTTAGGTCCTTAGGCAGCAGTCCTTTATGTAGACCAAAAAATGCAGATTTTACGAAGACTTTTTCTTTTTTAAATGCTGAAGGATTGTGATCTCAGTAATGGATTGCTCACCTCTCTGTAGTTTCATTGTTGTATTTCAGTGACACTTTCAGGAATGAACTGCAAGTACTCTTGGTCTTTTTTTTTATAAGACAGACTTGAAGATTAAGCTATCTGGCTAGTAAAGTCATTCATCGGTGCTAGAAAACTGAAATGCCACAGTGAAAATTATCCTACATTTTAACAGCTACCATTTTGACTATGTCTAGACCATACGGTCCTTGTTCAGTAAAATCTGCTTTTGGCAGTGATCATCAGTGAGGTAAATGAAGTGTTTTTCCTGTTCTACATGAAGATATGACTGCAAGAGGAGACCAAGTGGTCTAGAGAATTTCCTTAGTAGACCACAAGGCTGAAAAAGCTAGAGGGACAGAAGAATACAATGAATGAATATTTATCCAGATAAAGTTGTGTGGATGGCTAGGGAAGATTTGCTGTCATGAAAAATGGATGTTTGCTGTGTATCATTTTTATGTATAAACCTATGTCACTCTCCCTCAAGGTCACTTTCTCTTAATCAGTTCTGTATACTGAAGGCTCTTCCATCAGAAACAGCGATGGAAATTAATACTGGGGACTTTGGGTTTGAGTGGCTAGACATTCAGTATGTCCTCTGGAGTAGCAGGAGTGATGGGGAAATACGTTCATAGTCCTTCTCCCACTGTTTTACTTAGCTCTGTCTGAGCAAATCCTCACATACATTTTGTTGCCTGCAATGGCTCAAAGAAAAGCCTTAATTTAGCTTGACCCAGTCTAAGAAACTGCAATTAAAAAAAAACAAAATAGCCAATGAGCGTTTTGTTTTAAGTTTAAAACTGAAGGTAGTTGTCATTCTTACTGTTGGCTGTCCAGAAGCAGTTTTGGAAGACAAACACTTGGCAACTGAAGATTTAACCAGAAACTAAGGTGTATAACAGGCTCTTACACAACTGGTCATCAAACACAGAGTGGCTCAGCTGGTCTGTCAGAGCTTTTGCATCTAAGCATCCTTGTCCCTTCATAGAAGGTGAAGTACTGAGAGCTCAGAGTTGCAAAAAATAGTAGTATGTGATAGATGATACCGTGCTCCATGTGGAATCAGTCAGAAAATACTCTGAGATGCCTTAAAGAAATGTTAGTCCTGAAGCACAACCTTTGAGCCAGCTCTGGGAGGTGAAGGCCCCTTTCACCTCCCTCCAAGGACCCTGTGCTCTCCTCAGGCAGATCCCAAGCTGTCCTCTTAGACTGGGCACTGTCAGGATGCTCATTTGAGCATCAGTGACGAGACCTTACAGTACTGACCTGAGAAAGGCCCAAGTTCCAGGCTCTCCTCTCCCAGCCTGGGTTTTAATCCATTTCCATTCCCCCAAGAGAGGGAAAACCAGCTCTTTTTCCTGCTTTTGGAACTCAGATGCTGTGTGGAAAGCAGAATGGGGTGTCAGGCACTGGAGTCTCTGAGGAAGAAGGAGGCTACCTTCTCTCCAGGCCAGGTGAGAGGGACCTCTGGTAAAATAAAGATCTTTAGTTTTACTCCACAATCTGCTTATCTGTTTATTTTCACTGAAGATGTGGATATCCTTGAATTCCCAACTCTTGTAGATTATTCAGAAATACGGGTGTACTGGCATTTCAAAAACATCACATCCCACCTCCCACTTTGGTTGTGAATTGTCTGCGGTCCAAGATCTAAGTACTGGCTACCATCTAAGTTAGATGATTTCATGCTGCAAGAGTGGCATTCAGTTCCTATGAAAAGCATTTATAAGTGTGGACAGTATGGGGAATAGAAAAGCATTTCTGGTGCAATGAAAAGGGATATATTAAAAAAAAATCTTGCTGTCAGGGAAGGCTTAGATTCAAAATTGGGATTATTTGTCTGCTCAGCTCACATGTAGAAGGCAGAGACTTTACTCATCATGTCAGAAAAACTTCAAATCTGACACACTGTATTTGGGAGAAACTATCCAGTTTGTTGCATAAAACTTTAAGACCCGGAGTTGCATCTATCTAGTCCATACTAGACCTGGCTGCAGGTTAGGTTATACTTTTCTCTTTTACACAAAGGGCCTGAGAAGAGGGAAAGGAGAATTCACCAGATTGTACAGGGGCAAATAGGTTCTGCCTTATGCTAGGGATAATACTGAAGTTTCACTATTGCAAAATCTTTATTTTAACCATGTTAGGAAAAAGGGTGAACTCCATTTTAAAGAGGGAGAGAGACAATAAAAGGAGCTCTGTTCTTTTACAAGTGACATGCATGCCTTACCTTGAACTAATTTAATTTGTCTACTGTTTATCTATGTGTTTTTCCTACTTAGGAGTTGCTGCAATTGGTGGTGCTTTCACTACACAAATTCTTCAGGATATGGCTGCTCTAAACAAACGTCCTATAATTTTTGCTCTCAGCAATCCCACCAGCAAAGCAGAATGCACTGCTGAGCAGTGCTACAAATACACAGAGGTAACTAAAGATTAACATTTTTACAGTATAAGTCATGAAAAGTAAATCTGAAATCAAATTTAAAATGGGAGATGGACAGAGGGTAGAGTAGCAAGTACTAATCATGTCTCTGTGCATACATAAAATGAGTTAAATTAAGTAACAGATTTTTCAGATTTTATCAAGACAGTTTCACTGAATACACTACATGCTTGCAGTCTCATAAAAAAACATTTCGTAGCTTTTTTTGGTGTCAGGCAACACTCATAATCTTTATTATAACCAAAGCATCAGTCACCATCAATCATTAAAACATTATGTCTGTTTTTGAACTGTACCATTCCATGTAATATATATACACAGTGGCATGCTTTTCTTTTGAGATTTCATAAAGACTCTTTAGGGTAAGAAAACATTCCAATACATGAAACAGAATCTTTAAAATCATTCTGTGTTAAGAACTGGGGTAATTGACTCTTCTTACAAAGTTTTCTAATACATAAACATAGGTGAAAATTAAGAGAACTGTGCTTGCTTATTTATTATAGAAGTACTCACAAACACATTATCCTATATTCAGCCTAGAGTTTAAAATGTATGACTACCTGACTGTATGTGTTTCATAGTGGACATATTTGGATTCCTTGTCAAGTACAGGGCATTTTGAATGACAGTTTCTCAGTGTTTAAAAAACAAATTTAGCATGTCCATTCCCCATAGCACAGATGTAATTACAGCACAGTGCAGGAACGAGGGAAACAGCCTACATGAAGGGTTGGTCATAGTGGGTAACCACTTGTGGTAAACAGAGCAAAAGACACTCTGAAGTATTTGATCTGTCACCAAAACATATAATAAGCAGGCCAGTGCATGACACCAAACCAAACAGAATATTCTTCTGAAGACCTGAATAGCAACAGTGGCCTATTTTAAAATGCACATTTCCAGTTCTCTATGCAGGCACAGATATTTCTGAATGAAAGTGCCTCTGAAGTATTTAACAGTGGTATTTATCACGTTAGCAGTGCTAGCATAAATAAAGGCTGGCTTTTCTTCCCCCCTCCCCCCCTCAAAGTCACTGTTTAAATTCGAGGGTGCTCCCTCCCCAGAGAGGCAGGAGCCAGGGGCCTTTGGGCTGCAGACGCAGAGCCTGTGCAGTGTCACTCCCACAGGAACTGCAGCCTAAACTGAGCTAGAGCCAGAGCTCTTGTCCTCAGGACAGGTGTTATAGTGTAACTTGTATCCATATAGCTAAATTCTATCAATTCCCACACTAACTTGTGCTGTTCCTCTCTGGGATGATGTTCCTGGGACAGGGCTTGCACCTCTGCCATTCTGTTGAGCTGTGGAATGGACTCAAGGGCCTGAAATGGTGAATTGGGAAGAAAGGAGAGCTCTGCCTGCCCACAGCTCCTCAGATATCACCCCATCCAAAACGGCAACATTTAATTGCATTAGTGTCATTTTTTTGGGTGCTTTGCTGTTGGGAAAAAGTCCAGTAGCATCACCTGTTGCTACTATAGCAAGATTGTCCACTTTGAGTTTTACAGCTCTGGACATATATCTCCTTCCCATGTACCTTCTTCTGGAATGGATGCACAAAGTGAAAAATGACTGCTGGCTTCAGCTTCTCTCCTTCCACATTGGACAGATAGGGTTAGACAGCCACAGAGAATCACCAGTGATCTCCAGGATCAGCATCGTGATGTGCTTGGGACATATTCAGACAAATAGCTCCAACACTCTCTCAGAAGAGATGCTAAATAGATGCAATGCAGCTTCCACACTGGTGGATATTTAAAAGGATGTGTGAAATATTTCAACAGCAATCTCTCAATTAGCACGCTTTCTTTTTCTTCTTACAATTTAGGGACGTGGCATTTTTGCCAGTGGAAGTCCTTTTGATCCTGTCACTCTTCCAAGTGGACAAACTCTCTATCCTGGACAGGGTAACAATTCCTATGTGTTCCCAGGAGTTGCCCTTGGCGTTATTTCATGTGGACTGAGACATATTGATGAGGATGTATTCCTCACAACTGCTGAGGTACTGTATTCAAAATTATTTAAATTTCCTAATTTAGTGACTTAGTATTAATGAGCAATTGAACAGGAAGAGCTAAACTTTAAAACTGGAAAAATACTGCTTTCTGTGTAAGGCTCTTATTTGCAAGGTGAATTGGTCTTTATAAATTCTGTTTGAACATGTCATTTTTAAAAAGTTAATACTTGGCCTAAGGTCATCTGACATAAATGTTAACCTCTGTTGGGAAGAAAAAAGAAGATTTCAGTCCTGTGTTACCACAGGTAAATGCACACATGTAGTTTGCATGCACAGGCACATAGGTTTGATTTTAGGTTGAAATGAAGTTTTTAAAAATTATTATTATTATTATTATTATTATTATTATTATTATTATTATTATTATTATTATTATTATTATTATTATTAACATTAGCAGCTTTTGACTCTTGTGTGTGTGTTTTGCTTACAGAAATTGTTTGAATTTTAATTAGAAAGCCCTGGGCAATGCAAAGTCATTGAAAGTCTGATGCTTTGGGGTTTTTTAAAGGATATGGAAGTAAGGAAGAAGGCTGCTCTCAGTTTACCACATTAACTCCAGCTGACCAGGGCACACTTCAGAGGGAGTTTCTTCCCAGTCCAGTTCATACCAGTTACAATACACAGCACTTCATCAACGTGCAGTGTCCTACTCTTCCCAGAAGCTGTATAAGCACACCTGGGAATACATGGGTAGTGTAGGCAGCGCACAGGGGAGGCCTCCAAGCAATGAAACTGGAACATTAGAATCATGGAACAATGAAAAAAGAAGGAAAAAACAGCTGCACCAATTAGCAGATGTGTGTGAATGCATTATTAACACCTGCAGCTTCTCTGAATATTTCATTTCAGATTCTTGCTCCTTCTGTGCCTTTCACGGTTCAAAGGGAAGAAAGTGGTCCTTGGCTGTCACTTAAGGGCAGCTGATAGGCAATGTGATCCTATGACACCCAGTATGTCATATGGAGCTTTCTTAAGGGGTGGGCACACTGTCCTTGTTGGACTTTGAAAGGTTTCTTTTAGGTGCATGCTATGGCATCTTTAAAGAGGTTTGCTAACAGCCTGCCCCCTGTAAGAAAGACATTCACAATTTCCATCTTTAAAATTAGTAGAAAGCCCAGACTGTCTCCACTGGCTTTAACCATCTTAGAAGGACAATGATCCCTCTCCTAAGTCTTTGGATAATTATATCTTCCCTTTAAATCCTGCCCTGTAATTTCAGTTGGATATGGTGATCCTCACTTCCTGGTCTAAACTGCTGTGTTAGAGTTGTCTAACTTTAGTGTAGAAGTTGCTTCATTTTGGTTTGTGTGAAATGTTTCCTATGTAGTGAGTGCTGATGACAAAAGGTGGCACATGTGTGGATTGAACTGTGTTTCCTGTAACAGTCTACAAAGCCAGAAAAAAAAATCTGTTCTGAACAAAGAAATGTAACAGTCAGGGAAGTAAAATAGTATCAGAAATTGTGAGGAAGCTTTTAAATTCCTGCTTCAGTTAGAGGTTCTCTCCTGATCATTTGGTAAGGGTTTTGTTATACAGTTGCCTTACCCTAGTAAAATTCCTAGAAAAGTTTGACATGTAAAAATGTGGTTTTTGTCTTGCATAGAAAGTTCTGTTGGTGGCAGGATCCCTGGGAAGCTACTTCCCTTACTGCTCACAGCTCAGGGCTTTCACATCTGGTCTTCTTAGGTGTGAGGGGCGTGGGGCTTGGGCGAGCTGAGCACAGCAACAGCTGGTGGATGCCAGAGGAGTCTTTGCCAGAAGAGGTGTCAGGGTTGTGAGGGCTGGGAGGGCTGTGCAGGCCCTCAGCTGAATAATTACTCTACAAAGCAAGAGCAAAAGTGCTCTTTTTGTTTTGTTTTCTTGGCTTTTTAAATGAAAGGATAAAATCAGAATAGTTTCATGGGAGTTTTAGAATAGTGCTTAATATTCCTCATTTGAAATGGAAGCACCCAAGATGCTGCAAAATTTAAAGCACAAAACCCATGCATTTGTTGGGTAGAGGGACCTTAAATTGTAGAAGTGGCTTACCTGAAAAAAAGAAATTATGAAAAGTAAGCAGCCCAAGCTGCATGCCTGCACATCTTGCTTCTTGCTTTGCCACCTCTCCAATTAAATCTGATAGAAGTCACAAATAAGTAGTTATTGTAACTAGAACAGATTTTGCTTTCAATGTTCTTTTCTTCCTGCCAAGTAAAATAGAACGTAACTTTGACTTTGCATGATAAATCTAAAGTACTGTAAGCTGTAATACCTCTTAACTGTGGGCAGTTATTCTGTGATGACAAGAGATATTATCTATTCTTTTAAGTCCTACCAAACACAACAAAAGAAGATGAGAATTATGAACTAATGAAATATTCTTGCATGTGTGACCTGCAGTTTAGGTCAGAAATAATCCTACAAAATCTTTTCATTTTGGAGAAAATGTCCTCCAAAAACCAAGATGCCCCTGCTTGCTTTATGCCATTTTGTCTTGGTTGCCTTTCATTTAGGTTCTGCAATAAGGCTTCGCTAATTTTTCTATTAAAAACTTGAATTAATTAATATTTAAAACATGAAAATAGCCACACTGGGTTGGACCTAAGGTCTGAACAGCTTGGTATCTTCCTGTGAATGCAACCACTAACAGAAGCTGAAGAAAAGAGGATAAATAAGGGAGAAATACAGAGTGATCCTTCTGCTGAAATGGCTTCTCAGATTCTGGCAGCCTTTACTGTATGGCCTTCCTGTGCTGGATGTTTTATCCCTGTATGGATTTCTCCTTCTGAAATGAACCTAGTGGCTTTTTGAACTTGTTTGTATATTTGAACATCATTTGGCAATTAGTGTCACAATTTAGTTACGAGTCCTGTGGAAAAAGAAACTCTCAAGATTTTCTGCTGTCTGATAATTTGGTTTCCCTATAGCACCATGAGAAACGTTCACCTTCGGTTGTCTTTTGCGTTTTCTTTCAGTGTTCTTTTTTTCTCCCGAGTCTATTTTATTGTTTTTTGTCTCCTTGTACAAAAAGTAGTTTTTTTATCATCTTTGTTATTCTCTATACCCTTTATGATTCTACCCCTTTCTTGTTTGAAGTATGGGGAGAAAAACCACACCCTGCTCAGAGTGGTGTTACATTCTGGATTTATACATTGGCACAATTATGTTTTCCGTGTCACCTCTTATTTTCTCAGTAATCCCAAATATTGATTCATCATTTTTTCCCCTGCCACTGATCTGATGTTTTCAAAGACCATATGAAGAGGGTGTCATTCTCTTTGAAAATGCTTGGGTTTGTGTTTTTGCATAGTTTCCAGTGCTGTTACAGGAGTATGTCTGAAGGAACAGCATGGCACCTATGCAGTTGATCTTGCTACCTCTCCCACTTTGAGCACTGCCCAAATATTTTGTGGCTTACCTTCTATCAAAAACAGGATCACAAAAGAGAAGTACTCCACTCCTGAACCTTTTATTTTCAGTGATGCATTACTGTAGGAGCCACGTGCTGTTGATTTCTTCAGCTTTCATCCTTCCTGCAGAGCCCTCGTAAGCTGTTGACATCAGGGACCTCATGTTGTAAGCGCCTCCTTACCTTCAGATGCACATCAAAGAGCTGTGTATCATTTTGAAATAACCTGGTTGCTGTTATGGAGAGCAGTAACTTGATTTTACATTCTCTTAGCTCCCCCTAGAGGGTTTTTCTCTGCTGTGTTTCTCAAGTTCAGGTTTAAATGTAAACAAATATTTTCCTTTACTTGTTATATTCAAGAATGTAATCGCCTATTGTTCTTGTCTGCATTTTCACTCCAAATGCAAAAACTTAGGACAGCTATCAACATTCTGGTTAGATTGCACAAGAGGACACTGAGTTCTCTTTCAGCCTGGAGTTACTTTAGTTCAAACTATTTACCTACTTCTGCTGGAAGGGATGCATTACTGACACCTAGACACCTGTTCTGAGCAGTCCTAGCTGGTGACAAACATTATGTACAAGGTCCTGTTACCCACATGCAACAGGAACTGTAGGAAGTTCTGTTTGTGCTTTGTTTCAAGTATTTTCCTAGAAAATTGCCTCAAAAGTGCACTTCTTGCTTTCTCTTTGGGCTTTGTTATTAGTTGCAAGTCTCAGTGTTTTCTGGACTTTCCTGGTGTTTTCAGAACCTCTTGGTGGGTCATACGTGGCTCCACCAGGTGTTATCCAGAGCAGAGACTTCCTTCTGTCCACATCTGGATCACCCTGAAAGGCTATTTCAGGTCCGCAAAAGGCAAACAAGTTGTAGCTAATGATAGCAGAAATATCAGCTGCCAGTAATTTCATTCAGAGGATTTTACACTTAAGGGTTTCAGTTTTGTTTTTGCACAGGTTGACTTGACAACAGTCAGAACGACAGGTGCTTTTTTACATTTTAGAAGTGTTTGACCCAACTGCAATTGTTGGCTGGAATTTATATCTCACGGTGAACTATTTGCTAGTTTATGTGTCTCATGGACTTACTCAAGACTTGACTTTTATTGTCTGAGTGAGAAAAAAGCTTAACTCCCTAAATTTCTAATTCTTGTGTAGCTTCTCCTAATGACAGGGTGGTTCTAAAAAATGCTGCCTAGGTGGATTAAGCAGTATCTGTGTGATTTGCCAAAATGAAAACATTTCTTTGCTAAAGACGGTACCACTGTCTAATCAAGCTACAGCTGCATCTGCGTATCAAGTTAAACATGTCTGTGTTATTTCAGGTTATAGCTCAGCAGGTTACAGATGAGAATTTACAGGAAGGTCGTCTTTACCCTCCATTAGTCACCATTCAGGATGTGTCACTGAAAATTGCTGTGAGGGTAAGTCATTTGTAGTTTGATTTTATCACCTAACACACCTTCACACAAGTTGGTTTACGTCAGTTGATACTGGACACGTAGCAGTTTCAAAATAAAATTTAAATTAATAAATGTAAAGGCAATTCAAATACAGGAAGGAACTATAGCAAGTGTGTATGTCTGTAGAGCACAGACTCTGCTGCCCACCACAGTCATGCCAGCTGCACAGCTGAAAGGCTTTTGGCCCTTCATGGTTATCAGTTTCAACTTTTTGCTTGTCTTCTGTGACCTTTTTTTCTCCAATTATTGTTTTTCATCTTTGTCACCTTACTGTGAGTAATTCCACTTATTCCATATTCTCTTGAAAGAATAACAAGGAGCCCTCATACTTGAAACAGTTTCCATAGCTTCACTTATTCTGTGTATTTAAGAAAAAAAATTCTTCTCAAGTTCATGTCTTCTTAGGCAAGAAATAACTCTGTTCTATAGATGTCAAAATGTTACTTAAATTCCTTAGGCAAAATCAAACTGGCTCTGTGTTTGGCAGAAACACGGTGACAGAAATTCCTCCTCTATTTGTACGTTATATAAAATAAAAAAAAAAGGAAAATGTCGCCAAGTGATTCCTTCTGCCTGCTCTCTGCTGAAACTTTA
The DNA here is from genome assembly GCA_013400735.1 of Pomatostomus ruficeps. NCBI lineage: Eukaryota > Metazoa > Chordata > Aves > Passeriformes > Timaliidae > Pomatostomus > Pomatostomus ruficeps. The sequence continues at coordinate 27,904 of VYZT01050074.1, read as the reverse complement.
TTCCTGCAAATACTTACTCTGGCTCATACAATCCAAGAGGTTTAGCAATGGCCTCTGCCTTTTCCAGGAGAGGAACGCTATCAAAATATTTTGGGATACCAAACATCGGGTATGAATTCAGACCTTATTCAACCATGATAATTATGTGCGCAGACCTGAAGATATCCTTACATAAACACCCAAAGTACTTCTCAATCAAATTGAGATGGGATTCAGATTAATTCTAGAAAATAAGTCTTAATAAGGTGACTTTGGGTCTCAGCTTCTCATGAAACTGAAACATTTATGTTTTAAAGAGAGCTAAGGAAAGCAGGAAGAAGAAGGTCTCCTTTTTATTCAAAGGAGGAGCATTAATGTGTTTGCCAAATAGTTTCAAGCAGATCTTTTCTCAGTGCTGCTGCATAAAACCTGTCTGCCAGACTTCCTTTGTTTCATAGATGAATGTCCAGTCTGAAGATACTTGTTTCTCAAGTAGGGGATCTTCAGATGTGAGAGGCTTCTTTGATGTGTTAAGAGAGCTCCAACCCCTTCTAAACATAATTTTTGTTTCAGCTGTATTTGTGATGCATAATGTACTCACTTAGGTATGGTCTGGGTGAAGACAGAGCAAGCAAATATTTATATTTCCCCCAGTCATCCTGTGCACTGTGTAGGACTATTTTTTTCCCATGAGTTTACTTTTTTGGAAGTATATTATCAAGCTATGGCAAATACTCAACTTCTCTAATATGCAGGGAGCATGGAAGCTTTGAACAAATCATGCATTTCTTATGGTGCTTTGAGAAGACACTAAACCAGGATAGAGTGATAATGGAAGAGCAGAAATTGCATCTCAGTGCTTGGGGCTTGTGGCGTATTTTATCCACCACGGCACAGTGAAAGCTATGATCCTGTTGTGCAGGGAGGAGTACTGGATTTGTAACAGTCTGAACATGTAATCCTGTTCAAAAGTAGCCTGAGCCAGACCCACTTAAAAACAAACATCATCCTCTTCTAGTCTTATTCACGGGGTATAACCTGGATCCAGCGTGAACCCAGGTGACCGCCAGCACCAGAGAAGGTGAAGTCTCATCTTGATTTTGAACTGAGTCCTACTTTTACATCCTGCTATGTGCACTCAGATAGTTTATCAGCACTAATTAGGATTTCAATGTGTCTTTCCAGATTGCAGAAGAAGCCTACAGGAATAACACTGCCTCCACCTATCCTCAGCCCAAGGACCTAGAAGCTTTCATCCGCTCTCAGGTGTACAGTACTGATTACAACAGCTTTGTGGCTGACTCCTACACCTGGCCTGAAGAGGCCATGAAAGTGAAACTGTAAATATTTAATGAAGAATGAACCAATGAGTTGCAGTTTAAAAGCATTAAAATATTAAGATCGTTTCTGCCTAAGAATAGCTAATTTTTTAAGATGCAGAAAACTTTTTCTAAATCATAGTATTTGGTTAGAAACTCAGATCGAGAATCGTGAATTATACATCAGAAAATAAAAATTAATCTGAGAAATGTATTTGCATGTTGTTGTTTGGTTATTTTGATTGTTATTTTAATTGAGATATCCTACACTACAGATTGACAGATCTTTTTGAAATAAGTGGTTGTATCTTGAGTCAAGAGTTTCGTCACTAACATCAATGGGAACTTAAGCAGATAAATGGACACTTAAAAAATGCCTGTGACATTTTATCCATTACAGGTCACAGTGTAATTTGCATAATTTGTGAACCTATTATTTAAAAAACCCCCAAACTTTAAACAACCATAATGTTAGAGTATTTTATCCCAGAAGAAATTCTTACTTGGTCATTCCTATGTGGAGTAATGAAAATTTTCTAAAAGAACCAAACCTGCAGAACCTTTTGTTCACATCTAATTAGAACATTCTAACATTACTAACAATAACATTTAACATTAGCTAAGGTAATGTCCTATGTAAGATAGAGAATTTCATTGCCCCACCAAGATAACCACTGTTCTGACACATTGCAAATGTTTGGCCTAATTGCTTGAACTCCATGTTCTTGACAAAAAGGGAGTATCAAAATTCCAGGAATAGGCTTTGAGGAATTATTAGGTGTTAAACAATTACCACTCCAAGAAAAATGTAATATATTTTCTGAATGGTTCTGGAAACAAAGTGTACTTGAATGTTTTTTCTGCTATCTATTTCTTTCTAATCTTTACTAGACAGATTATCTCTAGAAAACCAAATATTATTTGTCTAGCCCCTTAGCTCTGTCACAGCTGCACATTACAGGTCCCAAATTCAGGAGGAGAGGCACTTTCTCCCTCACTGCCTAATGGGAACCTGTAAACATTTTTTGCCTCACCGTGTTTTTCGCAGAAGTTAAGATCACACAAACAGTACATTTACCATAGTAAAGGAAAATTACATGAATCGTATTCTGAGCAACCAGAAATACTCTGCATTTCAATGTACTACTATTGTGAGAAGGGTATTAAAACGATTCCTTGTGCTTCATTTGAAATAAAACATTATCTGTTATTTGTGTTGTCATCAGCTGAGTGTGCTCAAACACAGTCTTTACAGAGCTACTGCTGAGTGTCTGGGCGTTGGAGTGGATCAGCCAGGCCTCTGCAGCTCAGCAGTAAATCTGCTTCTATTGCTTGGTACCCATTTTCACATCAAGGCACTCAGGCACAATGTGGCGGGTGGGGGGCTGGTGTTCCTTCAAGGCACAGCTGCTGGGGCCTTTCCAGCAGTGTTCTTTGATACATATCACACTGATGACCTTTAAATAGGATCATGCATTATAAACTGGAACTCACTATCTACATCCGCATTCAGCGCGCTTCCCCACAGGACAGTGCTGCCTAATGAACAATTAATAGCATTGTTTCTTACAAGCTGCTGGAAAATTCTCTCAATACTGATTTGACATAAAAAGGAGTCTTCAAGTTATTTATATTTTTATGTAAC